>MU010648.1:3036-29648 GCA_011074415.1 Stictonetta naevosa
CCGAATACAAATTAGGCCTTAGAAATGGATTTGACTGTTCTGCTAGTCCTATAGGGTCCTCAATTAAAGACTTTGTTTCTTTCTTAAAACTCCTAACCTCTCTGCTGGTAAGGGGGGGGAGTTCACATAACCTATTTGTCCTTGTCCCACTGGAACCTCCCTAAGAGGATACACAGTGTTAGTTAGTACTGTTAGTATCAGGGAAGGCAAAATTCTCTTCTACATTGTTCTAATTCTTACCAGAGCCTAGAGTGTGCTCCTTTTCCAGGGACAGCGTCAATTGCAGTCCCTGTCTCCCTTCCTTGAGCAGCTGCTGCTGCCTTTGGTGCAATATTAGGATTATAGTGAGTTGCGGAAAACGGACTCCACAATCAGTAAGATTGTAAAGTAGGTATGTTTATTCAGCACTGGGCAGCACTGTCCCACCAAAGTCGTGCGCACGTGATGCAGCAACTTGCCATGGTTATATGCAGTAGAGTTACATATGCATGAAGTTTCACAGTGTGCCTATACATATTCATAACCTGTCCTCACTTCATATTAAAATTAGTTCAAGAAGTCATTTCCATAAGCTCCTCCCATCTGTACTTGCACAGTGTCTCCTGGTAGTGGTCCCAGGGGGTCGTGGGGATGAAGGTTGGTGACTCTTCCTCGTCACTGCTAGTTGACCTCTTGTCTTTGTGCAGACTCAGTTGCTCCTTGGCTCTTGTCCATCTGCAGGACCGGTTTCTGCCAGTTTCTTAAAATAGGCTCACATTCTTATCAAGGGACTAACCTTGGTAAGGGGCCCAAGGCTTCTTGCTTTAGTTAATTTGCACAATGCACAATAGTTAGCAAAGACATTAAGCAGCATCCACTAGTTTGATGCTGTCAGCGCTCTATCTCTATTTGCTAAGATTCTCCTAACTCCCTCTCTCAACAGGGAGCATAACTTGATTCCTCCTCTGAAAAATAAGGATCATCGAGTCCAACTCCTGGCACCACACAGGTCTACCCAAAATTTTAGACCATGTGACTAAGTGCACAGTCCAAACGCTTCTTAAATTCAGACAGACTTGCTGCAGTGATTACTTCACTGGGGAGCCTGTTCCAGTGCACGACCACCCTCTCAGTGAAGAACCTCTTCCTGATGTCTAGCCTAAACCTCCCCTGACTCAGCTTGACATCATTCCCGCAGGTCCTATCACTGGTGATTAAGGAGAATAGATAGGCGCCTGCCCCTCTGTTCCCCCTCATGAGGAAGCTGTAGATTGCAATGAGGTCTCCCCTCAGCCTCCTCTTCTCCAGGCTGATCAGGCCAAGTGACCTCAGCTGCTCCTCATACGTCTTCCCCCGTAGGCCCTTCATCTTTGTAGCCCTCCTCTGGACACTCTCCAATAGTTTTACGTCCTTTTTGTACTGTGGTGCCCAGAACTGCACACAGTACTCAAGGTGAGGCCGCACCAGCGCAGAGTAGAGGGGGACAATCGCTTCCCTCGACCGACTAGGAATGCCTATTTTATGCCTGGAACACGAGATTCTGGGTTCTCAAATTTGGTACGCTCTTGTCTGCAGCTCTAACTTGAATATATAAAGCCTAAATTCACGATTCTAGACACCTGCCATGGATTTCAGAAGGAGTTGTATGCTCTATACCTATGAAAATGAAGCGTATCTGTTTAACTGCGTATTGGCCTGCAGTATTGCTATGTCTATATCTTTGTTCCAAGCTTGTGATAAAGGACAGATTTTTTCATCCTTGAATGTGATTGTATATATATTTTTAAGTGTTAAATCTAGCTTTTGTGATAAAGGTTTAGCCTAGGCATACATAAAACTATATACTGGAGTCTTATTGTAGTTGATAAAAAGCATAATGTTACCGAGGAAGAAAATATTATGGATTATAAACCTTCATGATTCTAGTCTAAGCAAAAATAATTGACAGATAGTTGCATTTAATCCTTATCTGTGACTATCCAAAGATGCTTTTTGAGGACTTTCTGACTGTAAGCCAGATTTTCAAGGATAGAATTTGTAGTCCATCAGTGGTGGTGTGTGTTTTTTTTTTTGCTTTTGACAGTAAGCTCTTTTTTTTTTTTTTTACAGGGAAAGAAATCCACTCTTTAGATATTTGATCTGCTAATATTTGTTATATGCAAAGGTTGAATTTTGCTATTTTCATGTATAGGATGGCACAGTTAGAAGGGTGAGGCTGTTTGTGTTGATTGCTTGGTTTGTTTGGATGTTGTTTTTTTCTGGCTTGGTTTGTTGTTTATTTGTTTGTTTGTTTTTGCTATCTGTCATTGGTGCATATTTATTTATTTTTACCACTAAAACCTCAACAATTATTCGATCTCCAGTAAATGATCAAGGATAATGATCAGTAATACAGGGCAAGTGCAGATGGATGTGGTTGATATTATGATTGTTACTGTTGCTATTGGGTTTCAGAAGAGTGGACTGATGAACAAATACAGCATTTAAGTAGGAGGTTTTTAGGGCTGCAGCTCTGAAAATTCTAAGAAATGCCATCAGTTGTCATCATTGAATCAAGTTTCAGAAAAAAGACATCAGTTTTCTGCTATTAAATCACCCTTAGTGGATTCATTATGTATTTAGTAAGGCAGCAATTGGATTTTGTGTGTGTGAACTGTAAGGACCAGGTCCCACAACACTGGTGAGCATTTTGACAAGAACCTTGCTGTAAAGAAATAGAGGAAATAAAAGGTGTATAGTTCCTATTTCTATTTTTCTCAAGGGAAACTTATTGTGACCTTAAGTGTGACCGGATTTCTCATAATAATTATATAACTTGTATAAATAGGGAAGTAGTGGTAATAAGAGAACACATCTGGAAACTGGCAACTCAACTGTGAAGTTTGGAGCGTAACTGGCTTAAGGATTTTTAACCATCTCCTGGATTTCATTCAAAGTAATATGGCGATCCCTTAATATTAAGGGATGTTAAGGGTGTGGCTGCCTCTTCCAGTCCAGGACTCCATTCTGCCCAGCCTGGGAACCCAGGATCTCTACCCGAGCTGAGGGACATGGCTGCCACTTTTGTGTTTGTAGGTTCAACCAGTAGCAAAGCTGAGCATGTATCCCAGAGACACACAGACACACACAGAACACGGACACGGCCAGTCACACAGATTGCCACAGACAAGGCACTGCCTTCAACAGCACCTACATATAGGATTCACATAAAACAAATATAGACAGCCAAGTCCCCTTTCTCCTATTCAGATGGTAGTGAAGAGGAGAAAGTGTCAGCCTGATTTACTGACTAGGGAGGTTTGCTACCTGCCATGGGCTTGGATCTGGGATGTTGTGGAGGCACTGCCGAAGCTGGTCCAGCCCTCTGGCTACTACCCCTTGCTCTTACTCCACGTGGGTGCAAATGATACTGCAAGGGGAAACCTGGACAGTATCAAAAGGGACTACAGAGCTCTGGGGGAAGTAGTCAAGGGCATGGGGGCCTAGGTGGTGGTCTCCTCAATCCTGATGGTGAGTGGAAAAGATGTGAGAAGGAGATCACTGATAAGATAGGTCAATAATTGGCTGTGGAGCTGGTGTCGGTGACAGGGTTCTGGGTTCTAAGACCATGGGACCCTGTCTGACAATCATCTTCTGCTTTGGATAGATGGAATGCACCTCTCTAAGCGGGGCATCCTATTTGCCATATGGATGTGGGGCATCTATTTTTGCCAGTAGGATCGCTGACCTCATAAGGAGGGCTTTAAACTAGGAGTGACGGGGGAAGGAGAGAGTAACGAGCAATACACTGAAAGAGTGACTGACAGGGTTGCTGAAAAAAAGGGCATTGGGTGATATGACAGGGAGGGATCACAAAATCAACTAAATGGGGATTAAGCAGGGTCGCCTCCAGCGCTTGCAGGTTAGCAAGGTAATGCCTACAAGGCAACATTATAGCAAAATCCCCCAAATACTTTCTAGGAACCCAACACGCTGGGGTGCCCCTCCAAAGTGTCTGGACACTAACGCATGCAGTATGGGGAATAAACAAGATGAGTTAGAAACGTGTGTATGGTTGCAGGGCTGCGATCTTATTGGGATCATGGAGATTTGGTGGAATGGCTTCCATGACTGGAGTATTGCAATGTAAGGATACAAGCTCTTTAGGAAGGACAGGCTGTTGAGAGGAGGAGGGGGTGTCGCCCTCTATGTCAATGACCAGCTGGAGTGCACGGAGCTCTGCCTGGGGATGGATGATGAGCCAAATGAGAGTTTATGGGTAAGGATTAAAAGAGAGGACAGGTAAGGGTGACATTGTAGTGGGTGTCTGCTAAAGACCGCCTGACCAGGAAGAGCAAGCGGATGAGGCCCTCCACAGACAAATAGAAGCAGCCTCACATTCACAGGCCCTGGTCCTCATGGGGGACTTCAACAACCCCCATATCTGTTAGAGGGACAACACAGCAGGGCATAAGCAATCCAGGAGGTTCCTGGAATGTGTTGATGATAACTTCCGCCTCCAAGTGATAGAGCAACCATCAAGGAGCGGGGCTCTGCTGGACCTCATTCTCACCAACAAGGAGGGTCTTGTTTGGAATATGAAGGTCAAGGGCAGCCTTGGCTGCAGTGACCGTGAGATGGTGTAGTTCGGGATCCTGAGGGGAGGGAGCAGAGTAAAAAGCAAGCTCACAGCCCTGGACTTCAGGAGAGCAGACTGTGGCCTCTTCAAAGAGGTGCTTGGAAGAGTCCTGTGGGATAAGGCCCTGGAGGGAAGAGGGGCTCAAGAAAAATAGTTAATATTCAAGGGTCACCTCTTCCAAGCTGTGCATCTCAATAAAGAGGAAGTCAGGAAAAAATGCCGGGAGGCCTGTGTGGATGAACAAGGGGCTCCTGGCAAAACTCAAACACAAAAGGGAGGCATGCAGAGAGTGGAAGCAAGGGCAGGTAACCTGGGAGGAATACAGAGACATTGTCCAAGCACCCAGGAATGAAGTTAGAACAGCTAAAGTCCAAATGGAATTGAATCTGGCCAGGGATGTCAAGGACAACACAAAGGGCTTCTACAAGTACAGGTTGGAAAGTAGGAGACATTTCTTAGAAAGAGTGGTTAGGCATTGAAACGGGTTGCCCAGGAAGGTGGTGGAGTCACCGTCCCTGGGGGTGTTTAAGGAAAGTGTAGATGTGGTACTTAGGGACATATGGTTTAGTGGGTAATTTTGGTGGTAGGGGGACGGTTGGACCAGATGATCTTGGAGGTCTTTCCCAACCTTAATGATTCTATGATTTTAGTAAGAATTTAGCATGATTTTTAAATTTTTCATGATGTTATGATGGCTCATGTCATGATGGCTCATGTTAATTGCTAAGTTAGCAGCTTAAGGGAAGCTGCTGCTTCAGTATTTGAGAAGTGCTAAAGTATTGAAACTGGTACATAACATCTCACTCATTTTGCTTCACTAAAATTTCCCCCTTATTGTTAAACACCAGTTCAGCTACAGCACCAATATCAACATATGGAGTGCTGGTATCACTGAGTCATTTTAAATCACAATATTTAAACTAGATTTGTTGTGAGTAAGGCTGAGAGCACAGTGCATCTTCAAGGTATCCCTTCAAGGAAGAACTTGTATGTCTTCCAGGCAAGTGGACCACTATGGAGAAGGGAATCCAGTACCTGAGGGAATTAGCCGTACGGGAGGTGATTTATAGGGACCTAGACAACGGACAAGGATCCACAGATCCAGATGAAGTCAAGTGTACACGACCCATGTGGCGGAAGTTTGTACAGAGTGCGCCATCATCATATGCCAGCTCATTGGCAGTAATGGCCTGGAAAGAACATGAGGAACCCACAGTGGATGAATTGACTAAACAACTCTGGCAGTACGAAGAAAATCTCTCCTCTTCCCTACAGGCCTGCATCTTAGCTGTGGAGAAACTTTCTGAAGGGTTCTACCAACTTAAAGAGAGTTTATTTTCCTCCCCACCCGTACAAACCAGTGTCTCACCTATCAGGCGTAAGCGTCCGTCCGTGCAAGAAAGACGATATAGTGGGTGCACACCCCGTGCCATCCTGTGGTTTTACCTACGTGACCATGGAGAGGCCATGAGAAAATGGGATGGAAAATCTACCTCAACCCTAGAGGCACGGGTATGTGAGTTGCAAGGAAAAACAATCAGGAAAAAGAGGTTCTCTGAGAAGCTTGCTGCTCCAACTTCCCAGCAGTTAACTGTATTGGAGGCTGAAGTGAGTCTAACTGGGAATGAGTGGCAAAAGCACCGTATTGTGACTGGCCCGGATGCTCCGTGCATCCTTGGTAAATTATCTCAGGAGAGGATTCTTCAAGGCCCCAAAAGGGTTCCGCTGGGCTTTTGGCATAGCTGCCTTACAGACAGATGACATTAAACAATTGTCTACCTTGCCCGGTCTCTCAGAGGACCCTTTTGTTGTGGGGTTGCTGAGGGTCAAAGAACAACAAGTGCCAATCGCTACCACAACTGTGCATCGACGGCAATATCGCACCAACCGAGACTCCCTGATTCCCATCCATAAGCTAATTCATCAACTGGAGAGCCAAGGAGTGATCAGCAAGACTCATTCACCTTTTAATAGTCCCATATGGCCAGTGCGAAAGTCTAATGGTGAGTGGAGACTAACAGTGGACTATCGTGGCCTGAACGAAGTCACACCACCGCTGAGTGCTGCAGTGCTGGACATGCTAGAACTCCAGTACGATCTGGAATCAAAGGCAGCCAAGTGGTGCTCCACAATTGATATTGCTAATGCATTTTTCTCCATCCCTCTAGCAGCAGAGTGCAGGCCACAGTTTGCCTTTACTTGGAGGGGTGTCCAATACACCTGGAATCGGCTGCCCCAGGGGTGGAAACACAGCCCTACCATTTGCCATGGACTGGTCCAGTCTGCGCTGGCACAGTGGGAAGCTTCTGAACACCTGCAGTACATCGATGACGTCATCGTGTGAGGTGACACAGCAGAGGAAGTTTTTGAGAAAGGGAAGAAAATAGTCCAAATCCTTCTGAAGGCTGGTTTTGCCATAACACAAAATAAAGTCAAAGGACCTGCACGAGAGATGCAGTTTTTAGGAATAAAATGGCAAGAGGGACGTCGTCAAATCCCAATGGATGTGATCAACAAAATAACAGCTATGTATCTACCAAATAACAAAAAAAACCCACAAACTTTCCTAGGGGTCGTGGTGTATTGGTGAATGCACATTCTAATTTATAGTCTGAATGTAAGCCCGCTCTATCAGGTAAGAAGAATGATTTCAAATGGGGCCCTGAGCAACAACAAGCCTTTGAACATATTAAATGGGAGATGGCTCATGCAGTAGCCCTTCGGCCAGTCTGGGCAGGACAAAATGTAAAGAATGTGCTCTACACTGCAGCCAGGGAGAATGGCCCTAGCCAGAGCCTCTGGCGGAAAGAGACAGAGGAGACTTGAGGGAGGCCCCTAGGGTTTTGGAGTCGGGGATGCAGAGGATCCAAGGCCCGTCTATACCTCAATTGAGAGATATTGGCAGCCTATGAAGGAGTTCAAGCTGCTTCGGAAGTGGTTAGTACTGAAGCACAGCTCCTCTTAGCACCTTGACTGACGGTGCTGGGCTGGATGTTCAAAGGAAGGGTCCCCTCTACACTTCATGCAACTGATGCTACATGGAGCAAGTGGGTTGCACTGATCACACAACAGGCTCAAATTGGAAACCCCAGTGGCCCAGGGGCGACCTTATCACACTCTACAGGTACCTTAAAGGAGGCTGTAGCGTGGTGGGGATTGTTCTATTCTCCCATGTGCCTGGTGACAGGATGAGGGGGAATGGGCTAAAGTTGCACCAGGGGAGGTTTAGGTTGGATATTAGTGTGATAAATGACTGAGTTCCATGCCCCAACGGCCGGAGAACAAGCAACCCGACGGCAAGGTGTCTCCTGAATCACCCCTCTTTGTTCCCTCCTCTAAACTCTTTATGTTCCTGATGTTATCACCAACCTTGGGGCTTGTCGACCCCCATGGCCACACTCCCTCATCTCCCCCTTCTTTAACATAAAAAAGCGCGTTTAACACAAATTAAGAAAGCACGATTAACACAAACTGAAACACAGAGAAAAACTACCAGGCATACTAATTCTATCTTTAACAAACTTTGTAACCACATCCCTGGGAGAGGCAGGCACTGAGTGCTGCCCAGCCGGGGGGGGGGGCTCTGGCTGCCCCTGCAGCTCCTGGAGTCCTTGTTTGTGGGTCCTGCATATGCCAGCGGGACCCTCCCAGACGTTGTTTTTTGTTTGAGCTGGAGTCCAAACCGCAGAGGAGGGTGCTGTGATCACGTTAAGGCAGATGATGAGACGATGAGACGGCTGGACATCGTGCTGACACCCATCTAGGACCGGCTTCTGTTAAAACACAAGCACAACCTCGGCCCCCAAGTTATTAGAGTGTAGGGCCCTTCCTAATAATTGGTGCTGTATTTTTTTAATATTTATTTATTTATTTACTTTACCATGACTGCTGCTCTTTCTTTAACTGATTTTCTCCCAGATCTGTCTCCTAGATGTCTGTCGCCTTTTCTCCTGCACGGACAGATGCAAGGACCTTCCTCTGTCCATCAATTTAAATAATTTAAGAACATAGCATACTTTATCTATCTTTTCCTAGGGGTCACACCCCTACTCCCCCTTCTTTGTTTTAGAAGCTGTCCTGGTTTTAGTTAGGATAGAGTTAATTTTCCTCCCAGTAGCTGGTAGGGTGCTATGTTTTGGATTGGGATGAGAAGAGTGCTGATAACATGCTGATGTTTTAATTGCTGCAGAGCAGTGCTTACACCAAGCCAAGGACTTTTCAGCTTCTCGCTCTGTCCTGCCAGTGGGCAGGCTGGGGGTGCAGCAGGAGCTGGGAGGGGCCAGACCCAGGACAGCTGACCCAAACTGGCCAAAGGGGTATTCCATCCCATCTGACATCATGCTGAACAATGTATAGGGGTGGCTAGCCGGGGTCGGGGGAGGGGGCGGGGCGGCCACCTGGGGACAGGCTGGGCATCGGTCAGCGGGTAGCAAGCAACTTCACCATGCATCACGCGCTCCGTACACATCATTATTATTATTATTTTATTTTCCGTCCCAGTAAACTGTCTCTATCTCAACCCAAAGGCCTCAGTTTGACACGGTTCCCTCACCCATCCCAGAGAGGGAGGGGGGAGGGTGAGCGAACGGCTGTGTGGTGCTTAGCTGCTGGCTGGGTTAAACCACAACAGAAGCATGCATAAATTGATACAAAGGAACACTGAAATAATACAACTGGACACAAAAATATACATTTTTAGAGAAATTCACATCAGTAATTGTATAAAGCTTTCTTCTGTATTAAGGGGTCCTGAGAATTTAGGACTAAAACATTAGCTTTGTAATGTAAAAGGGTTATCATGACAGTCCTCAAAGGCCACTATATGGCACACTGACATATTCAAGGCTATCAGCTTATATTTCAGTCTGTGTATTCAAGTTTTGAGGTCCTTTTATGATTATGCAAACATCAGAAATATAGTGGTATAATAAATGGTACTTATGAAAGCAGAGTTTTAGAGCCAATATTAAATTTGCAGGCTCAAAACACCCACTTCATATTTAAACAAGTATTTGATACTTCTGTTTGTTCAAAAATAGAAAGAGTAAATGCACTTACATAAAGATAACTTTTACTGTTCAACAAGCGTGCTCGTGATTTTTATATTAGTACAAACTTAAAAAACAAACCAACAAACAAATCCACCATATGACTTTTTAAAATAAATGATACCAATTCACCTTTCCCCTACTTGAGTACATTTACATTAAGGCTTTGAATCATCTGACCCACGATTTTACAACATTAAAATGAATGGGTCCACATGGATGCTAGTATGTCTCACTGAGACTTAGCATGAATAGAATTAAAGCTCACCACCTTAAGGAAACAGAAAGTCACATGCTCATGCCTTAAGTATATTCCTTTTTGTCTCCAAAGTAGAACATAAAGTTTAATAGTAACAGTATTTCATGGCAAGAGATGAGTACTTTTTTATTAATTACATTATATTAATTAATTTTATTAATTTAATGGCAACATCTTTGGAGAAACTTCCAGTTTTTGTTGTACAACACTGCTTTCTGGTGGTGATTCAGGCATGGGGAGTTCATTCAGTTCAACGTGCTGTAAATATAGCCCCACTTTTTCCCCTTTAATAGATCCAGGGCCCTACATAGAGCATACAGCTCACAAGCCTGAGCTGACCATGATGGACTCAAAGGTCCTGATTCCACAGGTTCTAGGTCCTTATTAATTATTGCATATCCTGATTTGGCCATTTTATCATATAGTACTGAACCACTTTTAATTTGCTCCCTTTTCTCTGGTCCCGGGTCTTCAATTTTGTCTGACCCACCTAGGAATTTTACTGTGGCAATTCCTACAGCCCTTGGTTACCTAGTAAGAGTGTCTTGCAGGGGGTTTAGGACCTATCACTCACCCACGAATCCTATAGGAATCGCTTCGGTCCTTCACCGGCCAAGTCCCTCGCAGGAGATTGGAACCACGGTTAGAAGACCTCCACACTCGCTTCGGAACTAAGCTCCGTCTCAGTCACACTCTTACACACACAGGCAACCGAATCCCACCCAACAAAAGGGTATACGCCTTAAATACTTACGACTCTGACGTCTTCGTTCGGATCTTCGCACGCAGAATTATGGGTAAAATACAATGCTGCAGCCGGCAAGGGAGCTCATAAAAAATCAAATTCTTTCCTTGCCTTTATTCAGGTTCAGGATGGTGTTAGTCCCGACCTGACTTGAACAGGAGCCACCAAATGGTGGGGCGCCCCTCCTAGATCAAGTCAGAATTCAGGAACCAAGACCATCCTGGACGAGCCCCCAATTGTGATAAATGACTGATTCCCAAATAGGGTTCTAATTAAAGTTTGTAATTTATTAAGCGAATAGAGGCAAGCAAACAGCGCTGGGTGCGCCGGGAGTCTCTGCTCCACCAAGACGCACACCTATTACATCAGGTGGCTGATTTTTATGCTCCTAGACTAATACATATTCATCACTATTCCTAGAAAGGGCAGGGTTATTATAATTAGTTCCTGGAATCCGAACCCTCTCCGGACGCATGCATATCAGTCTCTGGTGGTCGTTCTGGGGGTCTCTTGTGCTGAAGGCTCGTAGTCTTCCTCCCAGGCTTTGTCCTTCGGTCGTCCTTCAACTCCCCCTTTCTCCTTATTTGGTGGATCTCTTTGCTGGATATCAGAGGCTTGGGCAGCGTCCCATGCAAAAGTCAGCAGTTTCCTAAAAAAACTCCTTGGTCCTCTTATCTCCCAGACTAGAGTCTCAATGTTGGCCCTTCAAACCCTCTATTTACACAAATTGCTGGACCCTTCCTTTGCATGATACAAGAACTATGTACACTAATCACTCTGTTATTCTTAAATAGAATGTTATATTTCATCAGGCGGCCCTAGCATTGTTCCATACTGACACGAATCAAATTAACACATTTCACATTAGGAAGAACTTCTTTACCAAAAGGGTTGTTAGGCATTGGAATAGGCTGCCCAGGGAAGTGGTTGAGTCACCATCCCTGGATGTCTTTAAAAGATGTTTAGATGTAGAGCTTAGTGATATGGTTCAGTGGAGGACTTGCTAGTGTTAGTTCATCAAGCCAAGTGGTTAAAGCCTCTTTGGTGTGGAGAGTAGTGCATGTAAAAACCATGCTGGGGAAGACAGTCTGGGCTATTCCTGCCTCAGGCAAAGACAAGTCCATTCATGGGATTGCTTTTACCTAGTGACCTGGATGCACTTGGTGGGTAATTGAAAAGAATAGGGAGGTCCGAGGTGTACCTCAAGGGGATGTGATGTTGGGTGAGAATGGCCCATGAGTTGAACTGTATTATGTTAATTACTGTATAATACTGTATGTCATCACTACTGTGATTGCTATATTTGATATGAATGGTATCACAGTAAGAGTTATGCAGATAATAATGAATGTATTTTGATAGAATTGGACGAGCACAGCTTTGTGATGGAACCAGAACGGGTTTCAGTGGGTGATGATCTAATATCACACTCCATCTCAACAAAGATTGGTGTGACAGTTGGAGCCCAAAGTCAGTCATGGTCTAAACAAACTCAGTAGACGTTTTATATATACATATACGAGGGAAAATGTTGGCCTGCTGCTGAATGTGGCGGTTTCCATGGTGCCAAAGGATACAGAAACAGCAGAGGTGCTGAATGCCTTTTTTGCTTCAGTCTTTACTGCTAAGACTAGCCCTCAGGAATCTCAGACCCTGGCGACAAGTGAGGAAGTCCAGAGAAAGGAGGTCTTTCCCTTGGTCGAAGACGATCAGGTCAAAGATCATCTAAGGAAACTTGACATCCACAAATCCATGGGCCCCAATGGAATGTACCCACCGGTGCTGAGGGAGCTGGCCAGTGTTATTGCTGGGCCACTCTCCATGATCTTTGAAAGGTCGTGGAGAACAGGAGAGGTGCCTGAGGACTGGAAGAAAGCTAATGTCACACCAGTCTTCAGAATGGGCAAGAAGGAGGACCCAGGCAACTACAGGCCAGTCAGCCTCACCTCCATCCCTGGAAAGGTGATGGAGCAGCTCATCCTGGATGTCATCTCCAAGCATGTGGAGGATAAGGAGGTGATCAGGAGCAGTCAGCAATGATTCACCAAGGGGAAATCATGCTTAACCAATTCGATAGCCTTCTGTGATGGGATGACTAGCTGAGTAGATGAGAGGAGAGGGGTGGATGTGGTCGACCTTGACTTCAGCAAGCGTTTGACACTGTCTCCCATAACATTCTCATAGAAAAGCTCGGGAAGTGTGGCCTAGATGAGTGGACGGTGAGGTAGATTGTCAATTGGCTGAATGGCAGATCTCTGAGGGTTGGGCTTAGTGGTGCAGGGTCTAGTTGGAGGCCTGTAACTAGTGGTGTCTTCCAGGGGTCCCCAGGCATTTCTTTACTGTGAGGGTGACTGAGCACTGGAACAGGTTGCCCAGAGAGGTTGTGGAGTCTCCTCTGGAGATATTCAAAACCTGTTTGGATGCCATCCTGCACAATGTGCTCTAGGTGATCCTGCTTGGCAGGAGGGTTGGACTAGATGATCTTCAGAGGTCCCTTCCAAACTCAACCATTCTGTGATTCTGTGATATGAAAAGTGGTGATTAATTGGGATATATTGGAAAGTGTGGGACCGAGCATGACGTAAATGGTATGGAATATGGGGTGGATATTGTCCTGGTTTTGCCTAGGATAGAGTTAATTTTCCTCCTAGTAGCTGGTATGGTGCTGTGTTTTGGATTTAGGATGAGAATAATGTTGATAACACACTGATGTTTTAATTGCTGCAGAGCAGTGCTTATACTAAGCCAAGGACTTTTCAGCTCCTCGCTCTGTCCTGACAGCGAGGAGGCTGGATGTGCAGCTGGAGCTGGGAGGGGACAGAACCAGGACAGCTGACCCAAACTGGCCAAAGGGGTATTCCATACCATCTGACGTCATGCTGAGCAATTGATATGGGGTGGCTGGCCGGGGTGGGGGGACCGGTTGCTTGGGGATGGGATGCGCATCGGTCAGCAGGTAGTGAGCAATTGCATTGTGCATCATTGCATCACTTGTTTTGTACACATTGTTATGATTACTTTTATCATTATTATTATTATTTTCCTTTCTTTTCTTTCCTAATAAACTGTCTTATCTCAACCCACAAGCTTTTACTTTTTTTTTTTTTTTTCCCAATTCTGTCCCCCATCCTGCTTTTGGGGGAAAGGGAGAGCGAACGGCTGAGAGGTGTTTAGCTGCCTGCTGGGTTAAACCACAACACTCTTCCTGAATATTAGAAACTTAAATTGTTTATTACTGAAAATGATGTGTAGTCTGTCTATTCTTTTGTCAGTTGAGTCATTGAACAACTATACAATATCAGCATCTGCACTTTGTGCAGAATTAAAGTATTTATTTTGATTAAAGAATGAATGAATTTGACAGTTATTACATGCACATAGGAATATATAAAAAATTATATGAGAAAAAAAGAATGAGCTATGCTGCTTAATAATAACTCCTCTTAAAACATCATCTTTTTCCAGATTTGTATTATGGTGGAGAAGCTTTCTCTGTAGAACAGCCACAGTCTTTTACTTGTCCTTATTGTGGAAAGATGGGTTATACAGAAACATCCCTTCAAGAACATGTTGCTTCTGAACATGCAGAAGCATCAACAGAGGTGGTAAGCTGATTCAGCATTTTTTTATTACAGTGAAAGCATATGAAAATTTCTCATGTAGAAATTGAGTATATTTTTTTCCTTGAAGTGTGTGTTCATTTAAATGCTGAGTGGGGAGGTATGTACCTGTATTTGAGAGATGAGAATGTTTTATTAAGGTTTTTGTAATTAGTGAGTATACTCAATAAAATGTTTCATTTCGGTTAGGTACATGGAAAATGATTAAGTCACCATTGAGTTGTGCGCCTCTGTTACTTTTGTTTTTTAACTGGGCAACTTCTAATGTTGTAGTAGCATAGTACTAAATATTTTATTTACACCTAGCTTCTGCCTCCCTCTATGAATATTAGTATTCGTGCCTTTATATTCTGACTATAGGATGAATATAGCAGAGACTTCAGAACTTTAATGCTGATGTTAAATTAGCCCAACAATGTTCTGTTAGTTTGTTTTGTTTGAAAACAAACAAAAATCCAGAAAACATTTCCTGAAAATCAATGGATGTATTGGAAGTTTCCTACATCTTACTGGTATTCTAATATAGTGAGATTGATCACATAAGAGAGGAAGAAACCACACTATTTAGTTGGCTTGATATTAAGGCTGCCCTTTTTGGAGCTTATTTACTATATGTTTGGCAATATTTAGAATCTTCTCATAGTTATTCTATATAGCAGTGTCTCTCCATTCACATGTAGTTGCCTAGCTGTCAATCTGGCACACAGTGTCCTATAGGTCTATAGTTATGTCAGCCTTCTTTAGTTGGAGACAGAGAAAGGTATGCAGCTGATTTGTTGTTCTTTTTTTTTTTTTTTTTTTTTTTTTTTTTTTTTAAGAGCTTTTGAAATCTGGTATATTTGTGCATCAAAACTTGTTTTTCTGTTTGGATTATTACTGTTATTTCCCTCTACCACCAGCATTAAAACAGATGGCATGTTTAAGAATATGCTTCATGAAATATTTCTGTTTACAGTCATCTATCTGAGGTATCAGTGCCTAACAACTTAGTTGGAGTAGAAGAATGTGGCTAAGCAGCTAATCATCTCTTTGTTGGGGTAGCTAATATCATATTTGAGATGTATAACCTCAGATTCTAAAACATTATCACAGATTCCTTTCTGGAAAGGCCTGTTGACAGAAAAAGTTACACATGTAGGTGCCTTTGAAATTCTGATCTATGTGTAAGTGTTAAAATAAATATACTTCATTTTGAAAATAGTTAAGGCTAAAATGGCCTTATCTTTTCTTCCTCACCACCCCTCCAACAGTAGTAATAGGTGCAAAGCAATTATACACCATACAATAGAGTAAAGGAAGAATTGTTCTGCTTCTGTTTTTGTTGGTAATCATTCTAATCTCTTCCCATTTTTATATATAGATGTCACTGTTGCTTGAGCCAAAAGGTCTGAAATTTTTCAAAAGTGTGAGGTGACTTCTTTGCACTTGGTTTTGATGCTATTTGATTGAAATGGCTTATTATCAGACTTCATTACAGTTTTAAGAAACTACATACTTGCACTGCTTAGTGTTCAGTGTACTTTATTTTTAGAAAAATCTGTAGCCCTATTTTTAGATTTCTCTTTTTGGTATGGGGGTATGTTTTGTATTTATTCTTAAAGCTTGCTTCACTAATTTAAGTTATGTATGTTGGCAATCCTAGGTTAAATTCTTAATCATGAAGTTTTGGTATGTTTCCATCAGTGGAGGTTATTATAGAGGAGGATATAGAATCATAGAATGGTTTAGATTGGAAGAGATTTTAAAGATCACCTAATTTCAACCTCCCTGCCATGGGCAGGGACACCTTCCACTAGACCAGGTTGCTAAAAGCCCCATTCAACCTGGTCTTAAACACTTCCAGAGATGGGACATCCACAATTTCTCTGGGCAACCTGTTCCAGTGCCTCACCACCCTCAGAGTAAAGAATTTCTTCCTTATATCTAATCTAAACCTACCCTCTTTTAGTTTAAAGCCGTTACTCCTTGTCCTATCACTACACTCCCTGACAAAGAGTCCCTTTCCAGCTTTCTTCTAGGCCCCCTTTAGGTACTGGAAGGCCACTATAAGGTTTCCCCAGAGCCTTCTCTTCTCCAGCCTGAACAACCCCAACTCCTTCAGCCTGTCTTCATAGGAGAGGTGTTCCAGCCCTCTGATCATCTTTGTGGCCCTCCCCTGAACTTTTTCTAATAGGTCCATGTCCTTCTTACATCTGGGCACCCCAGAGCTGGATGCAGTGGTCCAGGTGGGGTCTCACAAGAGCGGAGTAGAGGGAGAGAATCATCTCCTCTGACCTGCTAGCCATGCTTCTTTTGATGCAGCCCAGGATATGGTTGGCTTTCTGGGCTCGTGGTGTTTTTGCCTGACTTCCTCTTTGTTGGGATGCATTGCTCCTGAGCTTGGAGGAGGTGATCTTTGAATATTAACCGGCTTTCTTGGGCCCTTCTCCCCTCCAGGGCTTTGTCCCATGTAACTCTACCAAGCAGATCCCTGAAGAGGCCAAAGTCTGCTCTTCCAAATTCCAGGGTAGCAAGCTTGCTGTGCTCCCTCCTTGTTCCCCTCAGGATCCTAAACTGCACCATTTCATGATTACTGCAGCCAAGGCTGCCCTTACACTTCACATTCCCTACCAGCCCCTCCTTGTTGGTGAGAATGAGGTCCAGCATAGCACCTCTCCTTGTTGGCAACAAGGACGTTGTCATCAATGCATTCCAGGAACCTCCTGGATTGCCTATGTCCTGTTTGCTGTCCCTCAAACACATATCATGGTTCTTGAAGTCCCCCATGTGGTGGTTTTTACCTTGTTGGACAGCTGAACTCCACCACAACCGCCCTCTCGCTCCCCCTCCTTAGAAGAAGAGGGAAAGAAGACAGTATGCTAGAAAGAAAAAAACAAAACAAAACAACTCACAGGTTGAGATAAGGATAATTTAACTGAAGAGAAAAGGAAGAGAGGGAAAAAAACACCACAAAACAGGCAAAGGCTGCCCGGAAGCAGAGAGAGAGAGAGAAAAGAAATTACTCTCTACTTCCCATCAACAATCGATGTTTAGCCACATCCCAGGAAGCAGGGCCTCAGTGTGTGTAGTGGTTGTTTGGGAGGACAGGCGTTTTCATAACAAGAGTCCACCCCTCCCCTCTTCTTCCCTTTTCCACCTTTTATTGCTTAGTGTGACATCATATGGTATGGAATATCCCTTTGGTCGGTTTAGGTCAGCTGCCCTGGTATTGTCCCCTCCCCATCTCTTGCCCACCCCCAGCCTGCTGGCTCTCGGGGGGTTGGAGGGAGTCCTGATGTGGTGCCAGTATTGATCAGCAATAGACAAAACACTGGTGTGATACCAGTGCTGTTCTAGCTACAAGTGCAGAGCACAGCACTGTGTGGGCTGCTGCAGGGAAAGTTAACTTCATCCCAGCCAGACCCAGCACACCCCACAAGAACCAGGACTTGCGAATGTGAAGCTGCTTATATCCGTCTATAGAGGGCCTCATCTGCTTGGTCTTCTTGGTCTTCAGGTGGCCTGTAGCAGACTCCCACTATAATGTCACCTGTCCCTGCCCTCTCTTTAATCCTGACACATAAGCTCTGTCAGCTCCTCATCCATCCCATGCACTCTAGCTGCTCATTGACATAGAGGGTGATGCCCCCTCTTCATCTCCCCTGCCTGTCCTTCCTAAAGAGCCTGTATCCTTCCATTCCAACACTCCAGTCATGGGAGCTGTCCCTCCACATCTCCTTAATGCCAATGAGGTCATAGCCTTGCAGGCATGCATACATCTTTAACTCCTCTTTTTCCCCCATGCTACTTGCGTTAGCTTAGAGATATTTGAGTTGGGCCCCTGATGAAGCTGACTTACTGGCTGGAGGGGCTGGAATTCCTTTGTGCTGCTCTTCAGGTGACCCATGACCCTTGCTGACCCATGACCCTTTTACAGGCTCTGGACATCTGTCATGGACACTGGCATCAAACTGGGAGGAGTGGGATGGACTGATGTTCCCCACCCACTGCAACTGTAGTTTAAAGCTCTCTTCACCAGCTTGGCAAGACTATGACCAAAGATGCTCTTCCCCTTCTCTGATAGGTGGACCCCATCTCAGCTCCCAGTAAACCAAGTTTCTCAAAGCAAGCCCCATAATCTAAGTAGCTGAACCCCTGTCTGTGTCACCAGTCCTGAAACCATCTGCTGATTTGCCAGATTCAACTGGCCCTTTCAATCCCCTCCCTTTTAACCAGCAGGACTGATGAAAAAACTACCTGCACTCCCGAGTCCTTTACTGCTGCTCCCAGGGCTCTGTAATCCCTCTTGACACTCCTCAGGCTGTTCCTGGCTGCATCATTGGTGCCCACGTGAAACAGCAGCAGTGGATAATAGTCCTTAGGCTGTACATGTACAAGGCTTAGCTGTCTCTTGGTAACATCCCTGATACAAGCCTCCAGTAAACAGCAGACTTCCCTTAAGAGCGGAACTGGGTCAGCAGATGAGTGCCTCTGTACCTCTCAGAAGAGAGTCTACTGCTACTATCATCTGTCACCTTTTCTTACTTGGACTAGTTGTTACACGGGGAGCAGACCTGTCTGTCTTACTCAGCCTCACAACCCCCTCCCCCCCAAACGGGTCTTTCCTTTTAAGTCCACAGAGGGGTGAAGTGGTTCTGTAAGGGCATCTCGGACTTTGGGGAAAGATTCTTCCTACTGCTGGTCCTTGTTGTTGCCAGTTTCCATCTTCCAGTGTCATTGGCTGCCCTCCCTTCTGTGAGTACTGGTGAGGGAGTTTGGGGCTGTTTGAATACAAATCCGTGTCTATATTCGTGTTTGTGTTCAAATACTTTTTATGGTTGAAGAATTTATGATTATAGAAGGACATTCTGGGAACTCTCGCCTAGTTGTTTTTGCTGTAGGTTGCTATAAAAATGTTCATGCTTGAGGAAGATATTCAGATCTTAATAAGTTGTAAAGAAATTACTTGTGATTTCCAACTTGTTTGTTCTGACCTCTAAGCTCTTCTCACATTTTGACAAATTCTGTAGGAGAAGGAGGCCTGCTAAGGGTCTCATGTGAAGGAGTAGTAGTGGAGGTAAAATCGGTCCGCCTATTTTAAGATTCAAAGGCTTCCTAGTCTTTCCTAAGAACATATGAACTACTGCTTATAGTTGTGCTGGTTTGACCCTGCTGGGCAGCTTAAACTCCACCACAAACACTCTCTAACTCCACCTTCACAGAAGAAGAGGGGGAGAAGAAAGTACGCTGGAAAGAAAAAAAAAATCCTATCAGTGAGCGATGTTGACAATGAAGCTTATCTGTTTCTAGTGGTTTTACCCAGCTTGGCAGTTAAGCTCCACCACAACTTCTCTCTCACACCTCCTCCTTGAAGGGAAAGGGGGAGAAAATAGGATGAAAAGGCCTCAAGGGTTGAGATAAGGACAGGGAGATCAACAAACTAAAAACACCTTCCCCCCATCCATCCTCTTCCACCTCCTCCCCCCAAGCGGTACAGGGGAACGGGGGAATGGGGGCTGCGGTCAGTCTGTAGCACTTTGTCTCTACCGCTCCTTCACAGTCACTCTCTTCCCCTGCTCCAATGTGGGGTCCCTCTCACTGGATACAGCCTTTACTAAACTGATCCAGCGTGGGCTTCCCACAGGCAGCAGCTCTTCAAGAACTGCTCCAACATGGGTCTGTACCACAGGGTCCATCCATCAGGAGCACACTGCTCCAACATGGTTCCCCCATGGGCAGTAACTCCTGCCAGATCACCTGCAAATGTGTGGGCTCCTCTCCCCGGGCTGCTGCTGCGGCCTAGAATCAGCGCCGGCAGGGGCTCTCCACAGGCCGCAACTTCCTTCAGGGCAGATCCACCTGCTCCACCATGGGCTCCTCCATGGGCTGCAGTGTGGAAATCTGCTCCACTGTGGTACACCGTGGGCTGCAGGGGGACAACCTGCTCCACCATGGTCCTCTCCACAGGCCGCAGGGGAACTATAGCTTTGGCACCCGGAGCACCTCCTACCCTCCTTCTGCACTGACCTTGGTGTCTGCAGGGCTGGTTCTCACTCCTCGCTCTCCCAGCTGCTGTTGCACAGCAGTTTTTTCACTTTCTTAAATCTGCTCTCACAGAGGCACATGCAACGTCACTTATTGGCTCGGCTCTTGCCAGCAGCAGGTCCTTTTTGGAGCCATCTGAAACTGGCTCTTATCTGACATGGGGCAGATTCTGGACTCTTTTCACAGAGGCCACCCCTGTAGCCCGCCACTACCAAAACCTTGCCACTTAAATCCAGTACAACGATAAGAATAATGCATACAAAGCAAGTGATGCACAATGCAATTGCTCACCACCCTCTGACCGATGCCCAGCCCTTCCCTGAGCAGCAGGCCCCACACCCCACCCTGACCTGCCACCCTGTATTAATTGTTCAGCATGACATCATATGGTGTGGAATATCTCTTTGGCCAGTTTGGGTCATCTGTCCTGGTTCTGTCCCCTCCAGCTTCTTGTGTACCCCCAGCCTCCCCACTCGCAGGGCAGTGTGAGAAGCTGAAATGTCCTTGGCTTAGTGTAAGTACTGCTCTGTAACAACTAAAATTTCAGCGTGTTATCAACATTATTCTCATCCTAAATCCAAAACATAGCATGTCCTGGTTTCAGCTAGCACTGAGTTAATTTTTCTCCTAGTAGCTTATATGGGTCTGTGTTCTGTGTCCTCACCTTGCTATAGCATCCTTTAAGGTAATTGTAGAGAGCGATAAGGAGGTCTCCCCTGAGCCACCTCAGGCTAAATAAGCCCAGTTCCCTCAATCACTTCTCATAAGACTTGTTCTCTAGACCCTTCACCATCTTCGTTGTCCTTCTTTGGACATGCTCTAGTACCTTGATGTCCTTCTTAGGACCCAAGGGAATGGAGTCAAGCTGCGACAGGGGAGGTTCAGGCTGGATATCAGGAAGAGGTTCTTCACCAAGAGGATGATCGTGCACTGGAACAGGCTCCCCAGGGACGTAGTCACAGCGCCAAGCCTGTCGGAGTTTAAGAAGTTTAAGATGTTTAAGACTATGCCCTCAGTCATATGGTCTGAATTTTTGGGTAGACCTGTGTAGAGCCAGGAACTGGACTCAGTGATCCCTGTGGGTCCCTTCCAACTCGGGATATTCTATGATTCTATGATTCTTGTAGTGAGGGGCCCAAAAATGAACACAGTATTTGAGGTGCAGCCTCACTGGGGGACCAGAGTACAGGGGGACAATCACTTCCCTAGTCCTGCTGGACATGCTCTTTCTGATACAAGCCAGCATGCTGTTGGCCTTCTTAGCCACTTGAGCACACTGCTGGCTCATATTCAGCTGGCTATTGACCAATACCCCAAGGTCCCTTTCCGACAGGCATCTTTCCAGACACTCTTCCCCCAGCCTATAGAGTTGCATGGGGTTGTTGCGCCCCAGGCGCAGGACCCAGCACTTGGCCTTGTTGAACCTCATACAGTTGGCCTCAGCCCATTGGTCCAGCCTATCCAGATCTCTCTGTAGAACCTTCCTACCCTCGAGCAGATAAACACTCGCGCCTCGCTTGGTGTCTGGAAACTTACTGAGGGTGCACTAGATCCCCTTGTCCAGATCATTGAAAAAGATATTGAAGAGAACAGGCCCCAATACTGAGTCCTGGGGGACACCACTAGTGACCAACCTCCAACTGTTTTTAACTCCATTCACCATGACTCTATGGGCTCGGCCACCCAGCCAGCTTTTAACCCAGCAAACAATATAGCCGTTGAAATCATGAGCAGCCAGTTTCTCCAGGAGAATGCTGTGGGAAATGGTATCAAAAGCTGTACTGAAGTCTAGGTAGACCACATCCACAGCCTTTCCCTTATCCACTGACCATGTCACCTTGTCGTATAAAGACATCAGGTTAGTCAAGCAGGACCTGCCTTTCCTAAACCCATGCTGATGGGGCTTGATCCCCTGGTTGTCCTGTAGGTGCCATGTGATGGCACTAAAGATAATGTGCTCTGTGAGCTTCCTTGGTACCGAAGTTTGACTGACAGGCCTGTAGTTCCCAGGGGCCTCCTTCCGGCCCTTCTTGTAGATGGGCGTCACATTTGGTAGCTTCCAGTCAAGTGGGACCTCTTCTGATAGCCAGGACTGCTAATTGTGGGGAACAGTCAGATTTGTTAGAGTCACTGATAAGCACCAGCCTTGGGCAAAAGAGAATTGAACAGTTTCTTCTTGTTTACCTCTTATACAAACTTTGTGGATGAAGGTCCGCAAGCTTGGTCTGAGAGGTTGCTGAAGGAGGGAGTCTTGTGTTGGTGGGATGTCCCATTTTGGTGGCAGAACAGAATCTTGATGGCCACAGTGCCTGAGTGAAACCTTTTGCTTCATTATGTGTAAAATGAATATTAAAGTTCACCCACCTGAATATGATAATGTGCTTTAAGAAGTACATGCTAAACGTATATGACTGTAGTACTCAACTCTTCACCCAAATCATCCTAAACATAATCCAGGGAGGGAACAGATAAGATTAGGATATAAAAGAGTGTTAGGAGTTAGTGTAAAAAGAAAGAGAAGAAGGAAGAAAAAAAGAGAAGAAGAAGAAATTAGAATGATGAAAAAGGAAGAGTGGGGTGGTGTGGAGAAGAAATTGGAAGCTCAGAAGAGGCTGTGCCCTTTCTCCTCCACCAAGACAGGGATGCCTTTTTGGTAAGCTCTGCGCCTTCACCCTTTGGTCAGGAATAGCTGGAATAGAATTTTGCTAGCACTATTATCATATATTAGAATGATTGCAATAAGTGTATTTATCAACAGCAGTTCTCAATCTATTATATCTGTTGCCTTATTAAATACATTCAACTTTGTGAAACTGTCTCAGGGAAAGTCCTTAGCAGGGTTCTGAAACAGGCAAATGCTGGACTCTGATAAGTCCCCTTTAACATGACACTGATAAATGATGGAAAGCGGCTTGGTGAGCACTGATGAGCTCCCTTGGTGAGCTTCTTTCTGCTCAGGTTCCAGTGCTAACAGTTGTTGGGAAATATCAATCCCTAAATACTGCACTTTCTGCTGAGTCACTTGGGCCTTCTTCTGGGATACATGGTATCTGGCTATTCTCGGGTAATTTAACAGACTGAGAGTCAGTTGTACACATTTTTCTTTGGTTTGAGCTCCTAACAATAAATTGTCAATATATTTGTACTGGGTCTGGCTGGGATGTTAACTTTCCCTGCAGCAGCCCATACAGGGCTGTGCTCTGCACTTGGAGCTAGAACAGCAGTGGTATCACACCGGTGTTGTGTCTGCTGCTGAGCAGTGCTGGCACAGCATCAGGACTCTCTCTAACCCTCCTAGGGGGTGGGCAAAAAAGTGAGAAAGAAACATTACCAGGGCAGCTGACCTAAACCAACCAAAGGGCTATTCCATACCATATGATGTCACACTCAGCAATAAAAGGTGGAAAAAGGAAAAAGAGGGGAGGGGTGGGCTCTCGTTGCGAAAACGTCTGTCCTCCTCCCGAACACCGACTACATGTGTTGAGGCCCTGCTTCAAGGACGTGGTCACACATCGCTCATTTGTGGGAAGTAGAGAGTAATTTCTTTCCTCTGCACTTCCACATAGCCTTTACTTGTTTTGTGTTGTTATTCCCTTTCCCCCTCACTGTTCCCTTTCCCTTTTTTCCCTTTAGTTGAATTGTTTAATTAATAATAATATTTCCTTAATAATATTTTTTCTCTTTAATTAAATTATCCTTATCTCAACCCGTGAGTTGTTCTTTCCTTTACTTCTTCCCCTCTTCATCTGAGGAGGGAGAGTGAGAGAGCAGTTGTGGTGTTCAGCTGCCTAGCACGGTAAAACCACCACAATATTGCAGCAGACTTCCTTCATTTAAACTCTGCCAGTTGTTTAAGTCCGCAGCCAAGGCAGTCCCAAGTACCGCTGGACTATTCTTGAACCCCTACAGTAGTACTGTCTAGCACATCTGAGTCTTTTTCCCTGTTGTGGGATTTTCTCACTCAAAAGCAAATATAGTCTGACTATCTGGATATAAGGATATAGAAAAGAAGATGCCTTTTAGCTCCAATACTGTGAACTAGGTATCCTTTTAAGATAATGGATTTGGTACCACGGGGTGTCTGTCTTCAGTTATCTTATTTATGGCTTACAAATCTTGTACAAACATGTACTCACTGCTTTTTGGTTTCTTTACAGGTAGTATCAGGGTGTTAAAACTAAATTGGCATTTGCAGATCAACCCATTAAAAAAAATCTTGTCTATTAACAGCTCCAGCCACTTTCTCGCTGTGAACCTAATTTGATATTTTGGTACTGTCATGGTTTTGGCTGGAATAGAGTTTTTTGCTATGAATTTTCTTCATAGTAGCTTGTATGCTGCTGTGATTTGGATTTTTGATGAGAATAATGTTGATAACACACTGATGTTTTAGTTGTTGCAGAACAGTGCTTACAATAAGTCAAGGACTTTTCAGCTTCTCACACTGCCCTGCCAGCAAGGGGCTGGGGGTGCACAAGAAGCTGGGAGGGAACGTGGCCAGGACAGCTGATGCAGACCAGCCAAAGGGATTTTCCATGCCATATGACATCATGTTCAGCAATAAAACTGGGGTAAAGGAGGAGGAAGGGAAGATGTTTGGAGTGATGGAGTTTGTCTTCCCAAGAGACCATTACACATGATGAACCCTGCTTTGCTGGAGGTGGCTAAACATCTGCCTGCCAATGGGAAGTAGTGAATTAATTCCTTGTTTTGCTTTGCTTGCGCGCAGCCTAGTAAACTGCCTTTATCTCAGGCCATGAGTTCCTCTGCCCTTTATACCTTTCCTGTTCTCTCCTGGTACTGGGTTTATGTGTCAAGGGCTTGGTAGCAGGGGTAGCCTCTGTGAAGAGTCCAGAATCTGCCCCATGTCAGAAAAGAGCCAGTTTCAGATGGCTTCAAAAAGGACCTGCTGCTGGCAAGAGCCGAGCCAATAAGTGACGTTGCATGTGCCTCTGTGAGAGCAGATTTAAGAAAGTGAAAAAACTGCTGTGCAACAGCAGCTGGGAGAGCGAGGAGTGAGAACCAGCCCTGCAGACACCAAGGTCAGTGCAGAAGGAGGGTAGGAGGTGCTCCGGGTGCCAAAGCTATAGTTCCCCTGCGGCCTGTGGAGAGGACCATGGTGGAGCAGGTTGTCCCCCTGCAGCCCACGGTGTACCACAGTGGAGCAGATTTCCACACTGCAGCCCATGGAGGAGCCCATGGTGGAGCAGGTGGATCTGCCCTGAAGGAAGTTGCGGCCTGTGGAGAGCCCCTGCCGGCGCTGATTCTGGGCCGCAACAGCAGCCCGGGGAGAGGAGCCCACACATTTGCAGGTGATCTGGCAGGAGTTACTGCCCATGGGGGAACCATGTTGGAGCAGTGTGCTCCTGATGGATGGACCCTGTGGTACAGACCCATGTTGGAGCAGTTCTTGAAGAGCGGCTGCCTGTGGGAAGCCCATGCCGGATCAGTTCAGGAAAGACTGTATGCTCTGTGAGGGATCCCTTGTTGGAGCAGGGGAAGAGAGTGACTGTGAAGGAGTGGTGGAGTTGAAAAATTATGGACTGACTGCAATCCCCATTCCCTGTTTTCCTGCGCCACTGAGGGGTAGGACGTAGAAGAGGGTGGATGGTTGTCGTGTTAAGGGGTGTAGCCGATTAACTGATATGGGTCCGGTCGGATTCAGGGTACTGAACTGTCATGGTCACAAATTCACCAGTAACGTAGCATGCCCTCACTCTAGTCGCGTTCAATGAGAACTGTGAAACAGGCTCTTAACACAGCACAAAAGTCACACCTTTATCCTTTCTTTCTCCAGTCTTTTGTGCAGACTGACAATGGTTAATGCTTTCTACCACTTTCTCTTGATTTTTCCAAAATTTTTGGGCCCACTCCTTCCCCACCTGGGAAGGGGACACATTTGCATTTTTGCAGCGGTTTATCGATAGCAATCCTGCTAACTACGCCAATTTCTCCGTCTCGTTAAGGGGTGTAGCCGATTAACCGTTATGGGTCTGGTGAGATTCAGGGTACTGAACTATCACAGTCAGGGATTCACCAATAATGTAGCACGCCCTCACTCTAGTCACGTTCAATGAGAACTATCACAGCTAGGAACAATGCAGTTAAGTGCAATTTATTACAGCAACAGGTACACAGGTTCTTTGGATTGCCGGCGATAAATTCACTGTCTGCAAAAGCAAGCTAGCATGCATGAAATACACAGGTACACAGCCTGGCTATTAACGCGTTAAAAGGCACAAAGACTCTGTAGAGATTTCTAAGTTTCTGTGGAGACACCTGGTATAACCAAGTGTTCAAATCTCACCCAAAGGCATCC
>MU010648.1:29748-45286 GCA_011074415.1 Stictonetta naevosa
AAGAGAGGCTCAGCCCGTCGACTGATCCCAGAAGTCAGAAGGTTCTCATGATGGTGTCTTCCCTAACATTCCCTTTCTCTTAAGCCAATTTATATTATTTTCTATCTTTTAGGTGGAGCTTGAGTGACTCTAGTCAAGCATATCTTGGTTATGATTGGTGAAAAGTTTTCTCGTTTTCTTTTAAAGGTATAGGCTCTGAGAAATTCAGAGCGCGTGCTCAGTGAGGGGTGGTCAGGTAGCTTTTGGGAAGAAGGTGTGCTTTGGTATTATAATGACATTATAACAGTGATATTATTATAATGATATTATAATGAGCAAAAGTTCACTAGAGTACAGTATTCTGTCAGAAACATGACAGGTCGTTGGATCAGAGTAGCAAATGTGCAGCTTATCTATCTCTGTGTGCACAGGAACAATCGAGTCCCCATCTTGCCACAGAGCCTAGCTGCAGTGTCTCCACTCCGTACTGTTCCTTAGAGTCAGCACACCAGGTTCCCCTAGTGCTATAGCATCTAAGGTTGGAAGCTTAGGGAACGCTTAGGTAGTGCAGCTACCCTCCACCCTGAAAGCTTCTTCAGTGCTGTAGATTTGCTTTAAAATTTGAATATTAGTTTAATTTTCCTAGTTACTGTAGGCAATTACTCCACAATGTTGGGAAGGTGTTTTTAGTTTGTCACTGTTCTAGTCTGCTGGTGATAGGCAATAAATTATATTTACCTCCTTATGCTGAGTCTGTTTTGCCCATGACGATAATTGCTGAGTGATCTGCCTGTCCTTATCTCAACCCTTGAGCCCTTTCTAACATAGTTTCTCCTCCTTTTCCTTTGAGGAGGGGGAGTGAGAGAATGGTTATGGTAGAGCTCAGCTGTCCAGCAGGGTAAAACCACCACGCTCCCCCAGCTTTACTGGAACCAGGGTATTTGCTGGGGAAACTGTTATTTCATCCCCCGGTCCTCATCAATTGTCCAAATCCTCCAACATAATCAAAGTACATTCTCCTTCTCCACTTTCCACTTTCCTTTTTTTCCCTCTACCAGTCAATCTTTCTTCCAGTGCCTCTCTTCTTTGCATATAGCATGCCTCTTGTCTGCCCTCACCGTTGTCTTCCTGAAAATCCCTCTCTTTCACCTCTATTCCTACCCCCTACCTCTTCCATAACCTCCTTGCCTGTCTGTTATAGCCTCTGCCAAAAGTGACAATTGTAATTTCATCTTTTCCCTTTCTTTCCTTCCACACCTCTCAATTATTTTAAACTTTGTATGCAATTTCAATTAATTGAGAGGCTGACATTCCCCTAGCTCCATCTGCCTTCTGTAATTTCTTCCTAATATCTGGAGCTGATTGCCCAATAAACAGCACGTTAAACATTTTCTTATTTGCCTCATCCTCCAGGTCCAGATCTGTTCATTTTTTGGCTATTTCACAGAGGCATTCAAAAAAAGCAGACGGGCTCTCATCTGGGTCCTGGTGGACCTAATTTAATTTAGAATTTTGTTTTGTTTTAGTACCCCATTTTAACCCCCTTAAAGGATTAATCGTCCATATTGTTTTACAACCTGTTGACCCCAGTCGATATTTGGGTTCCACCCAGGATCTTTCTGAATTGGTACTAATTCTTCCACCTCTTCCTGTGGGCACCTCTGCCTTGCCTCCACCTGAGCTTTTTCCAGTTCTCCTTTTCTCTACAGTCAAAAAGGTGTTTAATAAAGCTCACATATCTCCCCAATTGGGGTTATGGGTAATCATGATGGTTTCTAACAGCTGTTACATTACTGACGGATTATCCCTGTAGGACCCAACAGACTGTTTCCAGTTTAACAAATCTGACCTGGTAAATGGAATGTGATCAGAACTAGGGTCTCCCTCTGGTCCTACCACCTGTTTTAGCAGAGTCTGGATGACTGTCGCCATCTGTCGTCGGGTATTACGCACTGCAGGGCTAAAGTTGGAATTGGGGGCCTAGAAGAGGCCTCTGGCGTTTCAGCTGAAGCTCTGGAGGTAAGGGAAACATCTGAGCCCCTTTCCACAGAGGAATAACACTGCGGTGGTGCCAAGGATACAAATAACCAAACCTCTTCCTGTTCTAAATCTGGATAAATTGTCAAGGGTTTATCAGTCCCTTTCCCCCCTTTTGGTTTGGTGCATGAACATAATACAGTCCTGCCACAATCCACATTCAGCCTGACTTTTCAGGCAATGACATAAAAGCACTGACATACACGAACTCATCCCATTTACTTTGCGCCATAAAAATAACATCAATTGCAATATTGTAATGTATTTCAAGGATTCATTCACTGGCCATTGTTCCCAATCATCTAATTTGTACTGAGGCACTGATCACAATATTGCCTCACTTTACCCTTTGGAGTCACCACCAAACTTAGACCAATTTTTAAGGATGCATCCCAAGGGGGAACAAGAGGGAATTTTGGACTGACCACATCCCATTTTCCCTTCAGTGGCTGCTCATATTTAACTTTGACTTTAACCAATCAGTCAACTAAGAGGGCTCACAGGTCTGTATCCCGTTCTTGCCAAAACACAGCATCTATGTGTGAGGCTGATGATCTGCTCTCCAAATATTCCTGGGGAAGTTATAAACTGTATTTACCAGTCCAGCGATTTCCCCCTTATCTCCAGACATTCAGTGAATTCCTTAAAGCATTGTGCCACTCACCGGCCCCAGACTTTTGGAGGGGTTGAGGGCAGACCTCCAATTGTAGTCCCAAACCTGGGAAAAAAACAAGAAAACCTTGAAGAAAATAGGGAGGCCTGTAGCTTGTGTAGTCTTTCTATAGCTTGTGAAGTCTTTTAGCTGAGAAAATAAGGAGAGAGACAGGTAGCCTTGAGCTAGTAGAAGCAAGGAAGATAAGGGATAAAAGGTAAAAAACAAGGAGAAAAACAGCTCCACACTGACCTATAGTAATCTTTTGCTCATTAAGGGTCATTAACATATTTAAAGCACACCAATCAAAATGCTAATGTATGTTGATGTGGGATTTGGTGTTGTGTCTCCCCCACCCCTGCTATTCCTCTGTAATGCACAAACTCAGCAGAGATAAGTTAGGTGAGCTGTAATAGCCAATCAAAAGTAGCCAAAGAGATAGTTTTCACAAGTTTGCTATGTATAAATTATTCAAGTCAGAGGTGTGCTTGCTTTGCAAAAGATTGCCAAGCACCTGACTTCGCAGATTTATATAATTAATTATTTAATTAAAAAGGCCTTCCTGTGGATTCTGACTCTGTTCGCTTATTGGCGCGACACACCAGGTATGAACCTATGGACAACACAATGAAATCATCAGTGCATGCTTGGTCTTTGTCATCCTTCCCCTCCAACACCAATGTCGACAAGTTGGACTGGGCAATGCTACTTTTAGGGTCCAATCTAAGTTACCAAAATTGTTATCCCTAACAGGGAATACTATCCAGGGTATTGGATACAGAGTACTTTCCAGGGGCGCCTGAGGAGTGAGTTGAGAGTCTGTGGGTGAGAATTAAGGGGCAGGATGGCATGGGGGATACTGTTGTGGGTGTCTAATACAGGCCACCAGAACAGGATGAGGAAGTTGACGAGGCCTTCTACAGGCAGCTGATAGCAGCCTCGTAATTACAGGCCCTGGTTATCATGGGGGATTTTAACTACCCTGACATTTGCTGGAAGGCCTACTCAGCCAGCCATCTGCAGTTCCGGCAGGTTCCTGCAGTGCACTGATGATAACTTCCTGATGCAAATGGTGGATGTGCCAACTAGCAGAGGAGTGCTGCTGGATCTTAGTCTCACTAACAAGGAGGGGCTGGTTGAAGTGGTGAAGGTTGAGGGCAGCCTTGGTTGCAGCGACCATGAGATGGTGGAGTTCAGGATCTCATGTGACAGTGTGGTGGTTTTACCTTGCTAGGCAGCTGAACTTCACCACAACCGCTCTCTCACTCCCCCTCCTCAGAAGAGGAGGGGAAGAAGAAAAGGAAAGAAACAACTCACAGGATAATTTAATTAAAGGGAAAAAGGATAATTTAATTAAAGGGAAAAATAATTATTAAGGAAAAAATATTATTAATTAAACAATTTAACTCAAGGGAAAGAAAGGGAAAAGGAAAAGGAAAAGGGGGGAAAAAACAACAAGCAAAGGCTGTGTGGAAGTAAAGAGGAAAGAAATTACTCTCTACTTCCCACAAATGAGTGATGCTTGGTGTGGTGGTTTTACCGTGCTAGGCAATTGAACACCAAAACCGCTCTCTCACTCCCCCTCCTCAGATGAGGAGGGGAAGAAGTAAAGGAAAGAAAGACTCATGGGTTGAGATAAGGATAATTTAATTAAAGGGAAAAGAAAGATAAGGAAATATTATTATTAATTAAACAATTCAACTAAAGGGAAAAAAGGGAAAGGAGAAAAGGGAGTGGGAAAGGGAATAACAACACAAAACAAGTAAAGGCTATGTGGAAGTGCAGAGGAAAGAAATTACTCTCTACTTCCCACAAATGAGCGATGCTTGACCACGTCCTTGAAGCAGGGCCTCAACGCACGTAGCCGGTGTTCGGGAGGAGGACAGACGTTTTCGCAACGAGAGCCCACCCCTCCCCTCTTCTTCCTTTTCCACCTTTTATTGCTGAGTGTGACATCATATGGTATGGAATATCCCTTTGGTTGGTTTAGGTCAGCTGCCCTGGTGATGTTTCTTTCTCACTTTGTTGCCCACCCCCTAGGAGGGTTAGAGAGAGTCCTGATGCTGTGCCAGCACTGCTCAGCAGCAGACACAACACTGGTGTGATACCACTGCTGTTCTAGCTCCAAGTGCAGAGCACAGCCCTGTATGGGCTGCTGCAGGGAAATTTAACATCCCAGCCAGACCCAGTATAGGCAGAAACAGAGTACCAAGCCGAATTGCAGCCTTAGACTTCAGTAGGGCCGACTTTGGCCTTTTCAAGCAATTGCTAGGGGAAATCCCATGGGACAAGGTACTTGAAGGAAAAGGGGCCCAAGATAGGTGTTAGCGTTCAAGGACTGCTTCTTCCAAGCTGAAGATCGGAGCATCCCAACAGGTAGGAAGTCAGGAAAGAGAGACAGGAGACCTGCATGGTTAAACAGGGAACTGCTAGGCAAACTCAAGTGGAAGAGGAGAGCCTACAGATCATGGAAGGAGGGGCTGGCCACTTGGGAGAAATATAAGGCTGTTGTCAGAGGATGTAGGGAGGCAACTAGGAAAGCTAAGGCCTCCCTAGAATTAAACCTTGCAAGAGGGGTCAGGGACAACTGAAAGGGCTTCTTCAAATACATTGCGGATAAAACTAACACTAGAGGCAATGTAGGCCCACTAATGAATGAGGTGGGTGCCCTGGTGACAGAAGATACAGAGAAGGCAGAGTTACTGAATGCCGCCTTTGTCTCTGTCTATAATGCTGGAGGCTCTCCTGAGGAGCCCCATACCCCTGAGACCCCAGAGGAAGTCAGGATAAAGGAGGAGTTTGCCTTGGTTGATGAGGGCTGGGTTAAGGACCAATTAAGCAAGCTGGACATCCACAAGTAGGATGGACCTGCGGGTGCGGAGGGAGCTGGCGAAAGTCATAGCTAGGCCACTCTCCATCATCTTTGGTAAGTCGTGGGGAACAGGAGAGGTGCCTGAGGACTGAAGGAAAGCAAATTTCACTCCGGTCTTCAAAAAGGGCAAGAAGGAGGACCCGGATAACTATAGACCGTTCAGCCTCACCTCCATCTCTTGTAAGGTGTTGGAACAACTTACCTTGGTGCTGTTTCTAGGCATATCAAGGATAACAGGGTCATTAGGGGCAGTCAGCATGGCTTCACCAAGGAGAAGTCATGCTTGACCAACCTGATAGCCTTTTATGAGGATATAACCGGACAATTGGGTAGTGAGGTTGTTGTGGTTTAGTCCGGCTGGCAGCTAAACACCACACAGCCGTTCGCTCACCCTCCCCCCTCCCTCTCTGAGATGGGAGAGAGAAACGGGAAAGTGAAGCCTGTGAGTTGAGATAGAGACAGTTTATTAAGATAGAAAATAATAATAATAATAATAGCGTGTATGGAACAAGTGATGCACAATGCAATTGCTCACCACCCGTTGACCCATGCCCAGCCTATCCTGAGCAGCCGCCCCCCCCACCCCGGCTAGCCACCCCTATATATTGTTCAGCATGACGTCAGATGGTATGGAATACCCCTTTGGCCAGTTTGGGTCAGCTGTCCTGGGTCTGTCCCCTCCCAGCTCCTGCTGCACCCCCAGCCTGCCCGCTGGCAGGACAGAGCGAGGAGCTGAAAAGTCCTTGGCTTGGTGTAAGCACTGCTCTGCAGCAATTAAAACATCAGCATGATATCAGCACTCTTCTCATCCTAATCCAAAACATAGCACCCTACCAGCTACTAGGAGGAAAATTAACTCTGTCCTAACTGAAACCAGGACAGAGGTGGACAGTAAACTGGCTGAAGGGAAGAAGCCAGAGGGTTGCGGTCAATGGGACAGAGTCGAGTTGGAGTCCTTTATCTAGTGGAGTCCCTCAAGGGTTGGTACTGGGACCAGCGTTGTTTAATATATTCATTGAGGGAATGGAGTGTGCCATCAGCAAATTTGCTGATGACACTAAACTGGGAGGAGTGGCTGACATGCCGGAAGGCTGTGCTGCCATCCAGCGGGACCTAGATATGCTGGAGAGTTGGGCAAGGAGAAACTTAATGAAATATAACAAGGGCAAGTGTAGAGTCTTGCATCTGGGCAAGAGCAACCCCAAGCACCAGTATAAGTTGGGGACTGCCCTGTTGGAGAGCAGTGAAGGGGGAGAGGGACTTGGGGGTCCTGGTGGACAGCGGGATGACCATGAGCCAGCACTGTGCCCTCGTGGCCAAGAAGGCCAATGGCATCCTGGGGTGTATCAGAAGGGGGGTGGTTAGTAGGTCGAGAGAGGTTCTCCTCCCCCTCTACTCTGCTCTGGTGAGACCACATCTAGAATATGGTATCCAGTTCTGGGCTCCTCAGTTCAAGAAGGACAGGGAACTGCTTGAGAGAGTCCAGTGCAGAGCAACAAGGATGATTAAGTGAGTGGAGCATCTCCCTTACAAGGAAAGGCTGAGGGAGCTGAGTCTCTAGCTTGGAGCAGAGGAGATTGAGGGGTGACCTTATTAACATTTATAAATATGTAAAGAGCAAGTGTCAGGAAGATGGAGTCAGGCTCTTCTAGGTGACATCTTAATGATAGGACAAGGGGCAGTGGGTGTAAGCTGGAACATAGGAGGTTCCGCTGAAATATGAGACAAAACTTTTTCACGGTGAGGGTGACAGAACACTGGAACAGGCTGCCCAGGGGGGTTGTGGAGTCTCCTTCTCTGGAGACTTTCAAAACCCTCCTGGACGCATTCCTGTGTGACCTGATCTAGGTGTTCCTGCTCTGGCAGGGGGATTGGACTAGATGATCTTTCAAGGTCCTTTCCTATCCCGAAAGTTCTGTGATTCTGTGATTCTGTGAATAGGTTCATTCCCAGTGCACCTAGCCAATAAGCACACAGTATCAGAATCCATGCAAAGGTCTTTAATTCTGCGCAGAATTAGGTGCTTGGCGATCTTTTGCAAAGCAAACACGCTCTCGCCTAGAAGCACAGTTATTTATACATACCTGCTTGCAAGACTATTATTTCCCTTTACTGTTTCAGATTGGTTGTTCTGACCTGCCTAACTTATCTCTATGGGGCATATGTCTTATGAGATCAAAAGGTTCTAGATTTGTGGGGGATAGCTGTTGTCCCATTTCCATATCGGTGGGAATGTTCTTTAATATATTAATGACCCTTAATGAGTATAAATATTATGGTGGGGTGGTTCCTTTCTAGTCACTTCCTCATTTTTCCTGTCCTCCTTATTTCCTGTACCTTGAGACTTTAAAATGAGGTGTTTTTTAGTTTTTGTTTGTATGTTGTTTTTCCCATTGTATATTCTCCTCCTGTCTTTTTGAGTAAGGGGAGAGAGCAGCCTGGTGGTGCTGAGCATCCCATTGGTGTTAAACCACCACTGCGTACTGACCAGCAAATCTGTTTACACATCTGTCCTTTTTTATCCCTTTACCCCTCTATTTCCCACACTTGTTCTTCCCTGAATCATCTAACCACCTTCCTTTTCCTGCTTCTGGTTTCTTCTCCAAACATCCTGTCATGGTAAAATTATTAATATTTCGTATTTGAGAAGTCTTCTAAGAAGTTTATCCTAACAGAAGGAACATTCTTTTGGACCAAAAGCTAGTATTCTGATTGTTTCTATCTAAGCAGCTTTCACTCAGGTGTAATGAATCCATGAATCAATCCATGACCAGGAACGCGGCGAACAGGACGGGCAAACAGGGCGGGGCGTGACAGTTTGCGCGGCAGTTCGCGCAGTCAGGGCCAGCAGGGAGGGATCCTCAGTGCTCCTTTGCTGCCGTCCTTCCCTTCGGTACTTCTAACCTGCTCGCGAGGAACCTGGCCATGGTATCAACCAGGCAGAAAGCCATGGCCTCTGCATCTCTCGCAGCCTCTCCAGCCACGGTCACCGATGTGGCTACTCAGATGGAGGGCTCGGGGAAACATGCGGCCGTCCAGGTCTTGGGCTGCAGGGTGTGCCCGAGTCTTCTGTCAGTATCCGACAGCAGCAGTGAGGGGTATACCTGTGGGAGGTGTGCCCAGGTTGAAGAGCTGCTCAGCCAGGTAGCTGAGCTTCGGGAGGAGGTGAGCAGGCTGAGGAGCATCAGGGAGTCAGAGAGGGAAATTGACTGGTGGAGGTGTACTCTACCCTTTCTGAGACAGACTCACAAGCCTGCTACAGCACAAGTGTCTCCTGCTACGCAGCAGACAAAAGTTCCCTCTTCCTGCCAGGCAGTAGGAGGGGACCTAGGCCAAGGGGGGGAATGGAGGCAGGTTCCTGCTTGGGGTGGTAGGCGAACCCTGTCCCTGCCCACCGCTCCTTCCCATCTACCCTTATATAACAGGTACGAGGGTCTAGAACACGACAGTCTGAACAACAAAGTAGACGAAACCCCGTCCCAGCTGGAGAAGGTGCCTAAAGCAAGGCAACCTACCCCCCGCATTGCTACATCATCTGTCAAAAAGGAAAGAAGGGTTATTGTCATGAGGGACTCCCTTCTGAAAGGGACAGAGGGCCCGATATGCCGACCAGACCCAACCCACAGGGAAGTCTGTTGCCTCCCTGGGGCTCGGGTGAGAGACTTTGCTAAGAAAGTCAAGCACCTGGTACGGCCCACTGACTACTACCCGTTACTGGTCTTTCAGGCTGGTAATGACAAGGTAACAACGAGAAGTCCAAGAGCGATCAAAAGGGACCTTGGGGCTTTGGGGCGACTACTTAAAGGGTCAGGGGCACAGGTTGTGTTTGCCTCTGTCCTTCCGATAGTGGGGCTCGATGCTGACAGGCGGGCTAATCACATTAACATGTGGCTTTGGGACTGGTGTAACCAGCATAACTTTGGGTTCTTCGATCACAGGAAGGTCTACGTGACACCAGGCCTGCTGGCACCAGATGGAACGCGCCTCTCTCAGAGAGGGGTGAGGATTTTTGGTCAGGAGATGGCAGGGTTGATAGATAGGGCTTTAAACTAGAGTTGAAGGGGGAAGGGGATAATACCAGGCATGCCGGTGACGAGCTAAGGGATGGTGCGCTAGAATCAGAGGGACTGTGTGCCAGTGAGGACCTTCAGTCAGCTCCACAAGGTGCTGCGTGTAGGGAGGCTCATCTGAAATGCTTCTACACAAACACACGCAGCATGAGGAATAAAATGGATGAGCTAGAAGTCTTGGCCCAGTCCCACAGCTATGACATCATCGGCATAACTGAAACCTGGTGGGATGAGTCCTGTGGCTGGTGTGCTGAAATAGATGGTTACAGGCTCTTCAGGAGGGACAGACAGGGTAGGCAAGGTGGCGGGGTGGCGATGTATGTGAAGCATGGGCTGGACTGTGTGGAACGTCAGGTTGGCGATGGCAAAGTTGAGAGCCTCTGGGTAAGGATTAAGGGACGAACAAATAAAGGGGATGTCGTTGTGGGAGTCTATTACAGACCGCCAAGCCAGGACGACAACAGAGATGAATTATTCTTTGCAGAACTGAGAAATGCCTCGAGATCAACTCCCCTTGTCCTTATGGGGGACTTCAACTTGCCAGACGTCAACTGGGATCACGACACAGCTGACACAAGCAAGTCCAGGAGGTTCATAAAGCACCTAGATGATAACTTCCTGGTGCAGGTGCTAAGGGAGCCAGCTAGGAAAGGTACCCTCCTAGATCTGTTGCTGGAGAACAGAGAGGGTCTTGTGGGAGACGTGGCAACTGGCGGCCGTCTCGGTCATAGTGACCATGAAGTGGTTGAATTTAGAATTTATGGTGACAGAAGGAAAACTGCCACCAAAACTTCAGTCCTGGATATGGGGAGAGCGGACTTCAAGCTGCTCAGGGAACTAGTCAGCAAGGTCCCCTGGGAAACTACATTTGAAGGCATGGGTGTCCATCAGGTCTGGTCAATCTTTAAGCACTGCCTCCTAAAAGCACAAGATCGGGCAATTCCATAATATCGGAAGTCAGGCAGGTAGGGCAGGAGGCCGGCCTGGCTGACCAGGGATCTTCTACTGGAGCTTAGGCGAAAAAAGAAAGTGTACGGCTGCTGGAAGGAAGGTTGGGCGACGAGGAAGGAATACAGAGATGCTGGTCGTGTTTGTAGGGAGAAAATTTGTGTGGCCAAAGCCCAATTAGAGTTGAAGCTGGCCATGTCTGTGGGAGACAATAAAAAAGTTTTTTTCAGATATGTGAACAGAAAAAGGAGAACCAAAGAAAACACAGGTCTGCTGCTTGATGGGGAAGGTCAACTCAGACAATGACGTAGGCAAAGCAGAGACGTTTAATTCCTTCTTCGCCTCTGTCTTCAACACTGATGATGGGCTTCGGGACCCTGGGTGCCCTGTGCTGGAGGACCTTGATGATGGGAATAACAAACTCCCAACTGACCCTGAACGTGTGCGGGATTTGCTGCTCCACCTGGATCCATACAAGTCCATGGGTCTGGATGGGATTCATCCCAGGGTGCTTAAAGAGCTGGCTGACGTCATCACGGGACCTCTCTCAATTATTTTTCAACGATCTTGGGAATCTGGAGAGGTCCCGGTAGACTGGAAGCTGGCAAATGTTGTGTCAGTTTTCAAGAAGGGCAAGAAAGAAGACCCTGGCAACTACAGGCCTGTCAGTCTCATGTCAGTGCCTGGTAAAATTATGGAGAAGATGATTCTTGAGGCTATTGAAGCGCACCTGGGGGACAATGCAGTCATTGGTCCCAGCCAACATGGGTTCACGAGGGGTAGGTCCTGCCTAACAAATTTGATTTCCTTTTATGATAAGATCACCTGTCTAGTCGACCAAGGGAAACCAGCTGATGTGATCTTTTTGGACTTCAGCAAGGCTTTTGACAGTTTCCCATAGGATCCTACTGGACAAAATGTCCAGCATAGAGCTAGACAAAAACATCATACGATGGGTGAACAATTGGCTGATGGGCAGGGCTCAAAGGGTTGTGGTAAATGGGGCCACATCAGGCTGGCGGAAGGTCTCTAGTGGGGTCCCTCAAGGCTCTATTTTAGGGCCAGTCCTCTTCAATGTCTTTATAAACAATTTGGATGTAGGAATAGAAGGTGTTTTGAGCAAATTTGCCGACAACACCAAACTTGGAGGAGTTGTAGACTCGGAAAAGGGTGGAAAGGCCTTGCAGAGAGATCTGGACAGATTGGAGAGCTGGGCGATCACCAACCGCATGAAGTTTAACAAAAGCAAGTGCCGGGTCCTGCACCTGGGACGAGGCAACCCTGGCCGTACATATAGACTGGGCGACGAGTCGCTGGAGTGCAGCCCCGCAGAGAGGGATCTGGGGGTCGTGGTTGACAGCAAGTTGAATATGAGCCAGTAGTGTGCCCTGGCAGCCAGGAAGGCCAACCGTATCCTGGGGTGCATCAAGCACGGCATCGCTAGTAGGGCAAGTGAAGTGATAGTCCCGCTCTACTCTGCGCTGATGCGGCCTCACCTTGAGTAGTGTGTGCAGTTCTGGGCACCACAGTATAAAAAGGACATTCAACTGTTGGAGAGTGTCCAGAGGAGGGCAACGAAGATGGTGAAGGGCCTGGAGGGGATGACGTATGAAGAGCGTCTGAGGTCACTTGGCCTGTTCAGCCTAGAGAAGAGGAGGCTGAGGGGGGACCTCATCGCGGTCTACAACTTCCTCACGAGGGGGAGTGGAGAGTTGGGTGACCTATTCTCCATAAACACCAGTGATAGGACCCGCAGGAACGGGGTGAAGCTGAGGCAGGGGAAGTTCAGACTAGATATCAGGAGGAGATTTTTCACTGAGAGGGTGGTTGCGCACTGGAACAGGCTTCCCAGTGAAGTAGTCACTGCACCAAGCCTGTATGAATTTAAGAAATGTTTGGACTGTGCACTTAGTCACATGGTCTAAACTTTTGGGTAGACCTGTGCGGTGCGAGGAGTTGGACTCGATGATCCTTATGGGTCCCTTCCAACTCGGAATATTCTATGATTCTATGATTCAGTCTCTCAGAGCTTCACAGCAGTATTTGTCATTAACAGTACCAGGTATAGTCCTTTCCACTTTTCAGCTAGGAGGTCGTCCCTCCAGGTTCATAGTTAAACTTGATCTCCAGGAGAAAAGTGTACAAAAGGAGTGAACCAGTGCATCCACCATAATCGCATCTGTGGATGAGACTCAAAGTTTTTGTTAAAGGCAAAATATAATCAGTAAGTGCTTGATTCCCAGTTACATGCATCTAATCGGATTTTCCAGTTAAATTTACAGCATATGTTTTTCCATATAGTAATCCAAACAGGCTTACTTTTTCCCAAGCCCTTGGAGTTATCCAAGAAACTGTGTTTCTTGGCACAATTTCCTTATTTGTCCGTTCAGTATTTGGTTCATTCTCTCTACTTGGCCACTAGATTGTGGCATCCATGGGGTACATAAGTCCCATTTTATATTCAATACTCTAGACATTTCTTTAGTAACCATTGCTACAAAATATGGTCCCCTGTCAGAAGACTGGCACTCCAAATCTCAGTATTATTTCTTTCAATAGACATTTCACTACTTCCCTAGCCTGATTGATTCAACACAGGTATGTGAGTCAGCACAGGCAGGCAGCAGGAACAACCACACAGACTTGCAGCTAAAATGCAAAGAGTAGATTTATTCTTGTTGCTTTGCCAACCGGGGGATCCCTGAAGAAACACCCAAGCAGAGGCACATGAGCAGAGGCTCACAAACGGGGACACAGGAACTGCTAAACATGGTCCATGCTAGGAGATCACCAGCCTGCTAGTTTCGCCTGTTTTTATTAAGGGTTCGTACAGGCGCAGTTTTTACCACTGTGCTATGATCCTCACTGTGCTTCTTTGATCTTCTCTGTACCAAGGCCAGGAGCACAAACCCATCTGATAGAGTGCCCCGAGTCCATCAAACACCTATGTTATCTATGCACAGATGTGCTACTTGCCAAACACACAGAGCACAAACAGCATCAGGCATAATTTATATGTTTTCTACATTGCTGCTCTCCAGACTTTACGCATTCCCAGCTTCAAAGTCACTTGAGCCTATTTACAATCCTCCTTGCCAGTCTTCCTTTCTGATCCCATCCTCCTTGCCAATCTTCTGTTTTTAACCCATTCTTCCAAATAACAGGAAAACTTCTGGCCAAACAGAAAAGATAATTCAAGTGATTCCTTTTTTTTTTACCTCTCCAGGAGCAGGTTTTACCTGTATTTTAGGATTGTTTTTAAGGCACAACTTTTGAGTTATACTTTTTGCAATCAATAACATCTTAGTTCCAATAGCATATCTTTTGACACTCCACCAGAGCCTCAGCTCCCATGTGGGTTTCTGGATAGACCTGAGTCATGAGTTGTCTCATTCTTTCTGGTGTAACAATGCATTGTCAATGGGCAGTTATCTACCATCCATTTGAGTCTTTCACGAATTTTAATAGCTCACCCAGCTTGACTTCCTTTTCTGTATATTCAGGAACTGTTATCAGTATTTTTCTAATGGGTAATAGGAGATTTTATAGTCGTCTCGTCCATCCCCCCCCCATGGCTGCTCGTTTGGCAGCTTCATCTACTTTTCAGTTTCCCTTAATAATATCTGAGTTGACACTTTGATGAGCTTTGCAGAGTATTCTGACCACCTCTTTAGGTTTCTGAACTGCTTCAAGTAGGTGTTCAAGACCAGGTTGGACAAGGCCCTGGGCAACCTGATCTAGTGGGTGGCATCCCCATGGCAGGGGGGTTGGAACTAAATGACCTTTAAGGTCCCTTCCAACCAAAGCCATTCTATCATCTGTGATCTATGATCAGTGAATTACTGGTAACTTCTTTTTCTTCTTGCATGTCATGATAAAATGTCTGTTCTGTTCGGCTATGTGTCCACTTGTATTGCTTCTGTAGTAGTGAGAGATTTGGAAAGTAGAATCTAGTGAAGTGAAATTTTGGGCTAAAGGGGAAAGGGATTGTAACAAAAGACTCCATAAAATCTCATTGTCTTTTATGATGACCTCTACTTTCTAAAAATAAACCAGCATTGAAGATTTGGCAACCACTCTCAGAGAGAAGAAGGGAGAACTGGTAACAACAGACACGGAGAAGTCTGAGTTACTCAACAACTTCTTTGCCTCAGTCTTCACTGCCAGTCAGGCTTCCCATGTCTCTCGTTTCCCTGAAACTGTAGATCAGGGCTGTAGTCCTTCCCACTGTAAGCAAAGACCAGGTTCGAGACTACCTGATGGAACTCTATTTCAATGTGTTCAAGACCAGGTTGGATGATGCCCTGGGCAACTGACTCTAGTGGGTGGCATCCCTACCCATGGCAGGGGGGTTAGAACTAGATGATTTTTAAGGTCCCTTTCAACCCAAGCCGTTCTATGACTCTATAATGCTATGATTCTATGATTGGTGATATAGTGATGTAGCACCACACAGCCGTTCGCTCACCCTCTCCCCTCCCTCTCTGGGATGGGAGAGAGAATCAGGAAAAAAAATGAAAGCCTGTGGGTTAAGATAAAGACCGTTTATTAGGACAGAAAAGAAAGGAAAATAATAATAATGATAATAGTGCTACTACTACTACTGTGTACAAAACAAGTGATGCACAATGCAATTGCTCACCACCCACTGAACAATGCCCAGCCTATCCCTGAGCAGCCGGTCCCCCCACCCCGGCCAGACACCAGTGTGTTATCAACATTATTCTAATCCAAAACGCAGCACCCTACCAGCTACTAAGAGGAAAATTAACTCTATCCTAGCTGAAACCAGGACAAAATCCACCCTTTATTTCATACCATTTATGCCATACTCAGGTTACACCCTTTCCAATACATACCAATTAATCACTACTTTTCATATATGTATATAAAATGTCCACTGAGTTTGTGTAGTCCGTGACTGACTTTGGGTGCCATCTGTCACAGCAGTCTTTTAGGGCAGAAGAGATGGTGTGTGAT
>MU010648.1:45296-60589 GCA_011074415.1 Stictonetta naevosa
TTTTCCCGGAGGCTGGTGCATGATAGGGGATGTGATACACCCACTCAATACCGTGTTCTTTGGCCCAAGTGTCTATAAGGTTCTTTCGGAAATGTGTCCTATTGTCTGGCTCGATTCTTTCTGGGGTGCCATGTCGCCATAGGACTTGCTTTTCAAGGCCCAGCACAGTGTTCCGGGTGGTGGCATGGGGCACAGGATATGTTTCCAATCACCCAGTGGTTGCTTCCACCATTGTTAGTATGTAGCGCTTGCTGTTGAGGGTTTGAGGGAGTGTGATGTAATCAATCTGCCAGGCCTCCCCATATTTATATTTCAGCCATCATCCTCCATACCAAAGAGGCTTTAACTGCTTGGCTTTCTTGATTGCAGCATGTTTCACAGTCATGTATTCATGAGCAATAGTGTCCATGGTCAGGTCCACCCTTTGATCACGAGCCCACCTGTATGTTGTATCTCTGCCTTGATGGTGTCCTGGTTTCAGTTAGGATAGAGTTAATTTTCCTCCCAGTAGCTGGTAGGGTGCTATCTTTTGGATTAGGATGAGAAGAGTGCTGATAACATGCTGATGTTTTAATTGCTGCAGAGCAGTGCTTACACCAAGCCAAGGACTTTTCAGCTTCTCGCTCTGTCCTGCCAGCGGGCAGGATGGGGGTGCAGCAGGAGCTGGGAGGGGACAGACCAAGGACAGCTGACCCAAACTGGCCAAAGGGGTATTCCATACCATCTGGGGTCATGCTCAACAATATATAGGGGTGGCTAGCCGGGGTGGGGGGCCGGCTGCTCGGGGTTGGACTGGGCATCGGTCAGCAGGTGGTGAGCAATTGCATTGTGCATCACTTGTTTTGTACATATTATTATTTTATTTTTCTGTCCCTAATAAACTGTCTCTATCTCAACCCACAGGCTTCAGTTTTTCTCGTTTCTCTCCCCCATCCCAGAGAGGGAGGGGGGAGGGTGAGCGAACGGCTGTGTAGTGTTTAGCTGCCGGCCAGGTTAAACCACAACAGCCTTTTTGGCGCCCAACGTGGGGCTCGAAGGGTTGAGATAACGACAGATCTGACTAGAGTGTATTAAAACAAAATTCTGATAAGCATTATATCAGTTTAATATTTACTAATCACAATGCCGATTTTTGTGATCTCAAGTCTGCTGTGCCTGTTTTCCGAATTGAGTTATATAGCACATTACTTACTGTATGTGTTCCCTGTCATGTTGCTTATCATTGCTGGGGGTTGGTACAAGGTTATTATTTTGCTGTACTGTGTAACACTGGCTTACGATATGATAAAATTACCAGCCATGAGACTAATCTGGTATTTGTATTCAGCACTGTCATCAACTCCATACTTTGGGAACCCTACCTCAGGAACTATTAATAATTACACTTTTCATGCTTTTTCTTCGAGGAGCCAATCTATGGAGGGGTCAGGGGAAGATGTTTTTTCCCATTTGTTCACTCTCCCTTTTTTCTCCTCCAGGCGAGTTATGGTAGCTTTCCAAAACGTCGAATATCCTTGGGATGTTCAGACCAGTATGTTCTCATTGTTATGTCTCCAGAATGCACTTCAGGTTTTGTTTAAGGTTAAACAAATACTTCAGAGTGTCATCCAGAGATCTGTCCTGAGGCAGGATGGTTATGAGTGGCAGGGAGAGCGGGAGGATATGGGCAGGCATCTAGAGCAGTGGGCACCTCCAGTGCTTTGGAAATTTACCCCTGAACAACTGAAAAATCCTAAAAAACCGGTGGAGTGCTTGAAAAAGGTGTGTCATCACCCTGGCAGTACCAGACATACAGAAATCACTGCAACGTGCTGGGGCTTGGCCTATGCCTACCGAGCTGCACTCAATGCTAGTATAACCCCAGTGACAGACCCGGCGGCCACTTCAACCCCTGAGACAGACCCAGCAGCCACTCCAAGCCCTAAAGCAGGCCCCAAGGCTGAGCCAGGAAAACAAACTGCACCAGTGTCGGTTGCTCCCGTAACCAAGGTGAAAAAATGGAACAGAGAGTCAGGTCGTTTAGAACGCAGAGAGTCTTTTGGTAGGTCTAGGAGTAGAGAAGACGAGGCCGGGCCATCAGAGGAGCAGGAGGATGAAGATGAGGATGTTGCAAAAACAGCGGTATCTAGCCGAAACCTAAACGAGCGTGAGCTACGAGATGTGCGAAAAGATTTCAGTCGCTGTATAGGCGAGCAGCTTGTCACCTGGCTGCTCCGCTGCTGGGACACTGGAGCCAATAGCGTGGAATTAGAGGGCGGGGAAGCCAGGCGGCTGGGATCCCTTGCTAGAGATGCAGGCATTGACAAAGCAATTGGAGATGGAGTACGATCTTACAGCCTCTGGAGGTGTCTCCTGTCAGCTGTGAGGGAAAGGTATCCCTACAAGGAAGAAATTGTATGTCTTCCAGGCAAGTGGACCACTATGGAGAAGGGAATCCAGTACCTGAGGGAATTAGCAGTACGGGAGGTGATTTATGAGGACCTAGACAATGAACAAATATCCACAGATCCAGATGATGTCAAGTGTACACGACCCATGTGGCGGAAGTTTGTACGAAGTGCACCATCATCATATGCCAGCTCATTGGCAATAATGGCCTGGAAAAAGGATGAGGAACCCACAGTGGATGAAGTGGCTAAACAACTCCGGCAGTACGAAGAAAGACTTTCCTCTTCCTTACAGGCCTGCGTCTCGGCTGTGGAGAAACTGTCTGAAGAGTTCCAGCAACTTAAAGAGAATTTATCTTCCTCACCACCTGTACAAACCAGTGTCTCAGCTATTAGGGGTAAGCACCCTTCTGTGCAAGGAAGACGATATGGTGGGTACACACCTCGTGCCATCCTGTGGTTTTACCTACGTGACCATGGAGAGGACATGAGAAAATGGGATGGAAAATCTACCTCAACCCTAGAGGCACGGGTACGTGAGTTGCAAGGAAAAACAATCAGGAAAAAGAGGTTCTCTGAGAAGCTTGCTGCTCCAACTTCCAGCAGGCAGTCCTCCAGACACAGAAATGAAAATTCTGACCAGGATTAGAGGGGCCCTGCCTCCAGCCAGGGGGAGGAAAGGGACAATCGAGTTTATTGGACTGTGTGGATTCGATGGCCTGGCACGTCAGATGCACAGAAGTATAAGGCTTTAGTAGACACCGGTGCACAATGTACTCTAATGCCATCAAGTTATAAAGGGCCAGAACCCATCAGTATTTATGGGGTGACGGGGGGATCCCAGCAGTTAACTGTATTGGAGGCTGAAGTGAGTCTAACTGGGAATGAGTGGCAAAAGCACCATATTGTGACTGGCCCGGATGCTCCATGCATCCTTGGCAAATTATCTCAGGAGAGGATTTTTCAAGGACCCAAAAGGGTTCCGCTGGGCTTTTGGCATAGCTGCCTTAGAGACAGATGACATTAAACAATTGTCTACCTTGCCCGGTCTCTCAGAGGACCCTTCCCAGAGTAGGGCCCTTCCCATTGATGGGTGCTTAATTTTTTTTACCATGACTTGTGTCCTTTCTTTAACTGAGTTTAAGGTAATATGATTAAAATGTTTGTGAATTGGAGGACCTTCCTCTGTCCATGAATCTAAAAAATTAAGAACATAGCATGCTTTAGCTATCTTTTCCTGGGGGTCATACCCCTACTTCCCCTTTTTTGTTTTAGAAGCACAGCTTTTAGTGTATCATAGGCCTGTTCAATAATTGCCTGACCCATGGGGAGAATGAGGTATACCCGTCAGGTATTGAGTGCCCCACTGTTGAAAAAAAAGTGGGTTGCGTGATTCACATATCCTGGCCCTTTATCTGTTTTAATCATTTTTGGGATTCCTAATGTCACAAAAGCTGACAGAAAATGTTTACACACATCCTTTGCCTTTTCTCCTGCATGGACAGATGCAAAAATACAGGCAGAAAAGGTATCAATTGAAACACAAGCATAGCAAAGTTCTCCAAATTCTGGCAAATATGTAACATAAAAAACAGTCCTTTAAGTCTATTACTATTAATAACCATGACTGGGGGGACATAGTTGGAGGTGGCGATCCTGGTTGAAGTGCTCCCATATCTTCCATGACTTCATTAATTTTTCTCAGATCATGTAAGTCTCCACTTTCCATTCCTTTTCTTGATTACAAACACCAGTGATTTTCAGGGGCTAGTCATGGGAACAATATGTCTTGCTTTAAGTTGTTAAGCAACTCGGCCTTTGGGCCCTATGTATCCTATTCCTCCTGGATCAAAGGGAAACAGATCCGGCTCCTTTTCAGGGTCTATAGGGCCTGGATCAAAAGGAATGTCCAGGTCATCAGGGGTATAACAGCAAAGGCCTGCAACGGCAGTAGTGGGGGGGGGGGGGGGGGGCCGGGGGGCGTGGCGGGAGGATAGGTGGGCGAGCCTGCAGCTCCCTCACTATCTGGCAAACCACATGTTTCTGGTTGTGGTCCCACATGGCTCTTTAAGGCCTCAGAGACTGCTCGCCAGGTGCCGAGCAATCCAGCCACAACCTTGTCATTTTTAGTAACAGAGTCCCAAAGCTTGACCTCAATTTGGTCCCATGTTTCAGGATCGTAAACTGTCTGATTTGTAATAAAGGGAATAAGCTGGAACGTTACCAGGACATTCTTTGGTTCTAAGGCCATGTGATTCCCCATAGCGCGCAACTGCTTACATTCGGCCAGTGAGGGGCAGTTGTGTGCGCAGGTCTGCTTCTCTCAGCTTGATCTTCCTTTCAGCACTTCCTTTCACCGACTTTCAGCATGAGCTTCCTTTCAGCGACTTTCAGTATGAGCTTCTCTGAGCGGTTTGCTGAGTTCAGCTGAACCTATCTTCATGAGGTGATCAGTGTTCCTGTTCCTGTCCTGGTCCCTGTTTTGTTAGCTGGTCTCTGTTCATTCGTCTTTTGTTTTTGTCCCTGTTCTGTTAGTCTGTCCCTGTTCCTGTTCTTCAGGTCCCTGTTCGGATGCCATTTGTGGCGTAATGACCACACGGAGGCCAGGGTTCTTTGAGGAAAATAACTTCTACTACTTTATTGAGGGCATAACTTCAACTACTCTACTGAGGACATAACTTCAACTCCTTTACTGAGGACAGGCTCCCTTCATTTGCTCCACAGCAGCACTTTTCCACTAACTATTCATTGGTCAAAAATCTTTGCCCGGCAACAGCAAACACCCAGCAACTTCCATGTCTTAACTGCTGGAGAACAAGCAGTCCGAGACAGCAAGGCATCTCCTGAATCACCCTTCTTTGCTCCTTCTAAACTCTTTACATTCCTGATGGCCTCATCATTAAGAGTCCGATGTTATCACCAACCATGGGCTTGTCAACCCCCATGGCCGCACTTCCACTTTTCTTATAGTGTGAGTTCTAATAAATTGTATTGTGAATGATACCTTAAAAAGTCTGAGTGCCTTTCTTACTAGGATCATAATGGACCAGCACCTCTTGTGCAAAACACTGAGGTATCAGTGATACATTACATAAGACAGAGTACAGAAATAGCACCAAATAGCATGTCAGTTTGGAACAAGTGTGCATTTCACTATCTTCATTGTTGATTCTTTCATCAGTGATTAGGAAGCCTGGTAAAGGCTGAGGGACTTGCTTATGAACAGAAGATGAGAAGGGAGGGATGGAGAGACTGTCCATACAGAGAACCATGTGGTAAGACTGAAAGATGTGCATGTAGGAATGCATTAATGTCTGAAATTCCAAGTGTTTGGAATGTTGGTTAAGGAAAGCAGTACTGAGAAAGAGACAGCAGTTCTTGAAAATGCTGAAGCAATCCTGGTCATCCAGCTCCATATATTTTTAAATAATGTTTTCAATATTAAAACAAGTATTAAAACCCTAAATTGAAAAAAGTGAAAAGCAGGAACAGAAAGCATTTGCCTTAAACCACGTCTGATTTCATAGTTAGGGTGTCTCACCTATTTTTCCTTAAGTATGTTGTTAGCTGATACCAGATACAACTCTACAGTTTCTTGATAGGACCTAGGTCTTGTCCAGTTTTGAATATGGTGGATTGAGCATTTGCTACTTTCAAATTCAGTACTGTTGTGGTTTAACACCAGCAGGCAGCTACGTACCACACAGCTGCTCACTCAGTCTCCCTAGGTGGGATGGGGAAGAGAATTGGAAAAGTAAAAATGAGAGAACTCATGGGCTGAAAAAAAGAGAGTTTACTAGGTAAATCAAAAGCTGCACATGCAAACAAAGCAGAACAAGGAGTTCATTCACTGCCCATCATCAGGCAGGTGTTCAGCCACTTCCAGGAAAGCAGGGTCCATCATGCATAACTGTTACTTGGGAAGACAAATGCCATCACTCCAAACATCCCCCCTTCCTCCTTCTTTACCCCAACTTTTATTGCTGAGCATGACGTCATATGGTATGGAATATCTCTTTGGTCAGCCTAAGTCAGCTGCCTTGGTTGTGTCCCCTCCCAACTCCTTGCGCACCTCCCAGCCTCCTTGCTGGCATAAGAAGCAGAAAAGTCCTTGACTCTGTGTAAGCACTGCTCCACAACAACTGTTCCACAACAACTAAAAACATTTGTGAGTTTTCACCAATATTTTAATCAAAAATCCAAAACACAGCATCATACGCTCGAGCCTCTGTGAAGAAAATTAACTCTATCCCAGTCAAAACCATGACAAGTACAAACCCTTTACATTTCAGAGGCAGTGAAGACCTATAAAGTAAACAAGTACTATAAGATAAATTTACCTTTTTTTGGTCAGAACAATTGGGCTAGTGAAATAACAGGATGCACAAGCAGCAACAAAATTTTCTGAGAATTCTGGACCTGATCAACCACTTCCTTATTTCAGTATTACTTTGATGTAGTTCTTCTGAAATGTCTGGGTTTTAGCAGTTGTTTCTGGGAAACTTTCTTTCCATCTTCTCTGTTTCAAGTGAGCAGAAACTCTGTATGTAAAGTGAACAATGTTAAAGTATGCCAGCAGAGGACTAGGCCCAGATGACTTCACAGACACTTGACAGGGATCACTGAGGACCTTTTGGGGTATGCTATTAGGTCCCCTTTGGGGGGGGGTCCCCTTCTGGGATCCTAATAGCATACAAAGCTGAAAGCTGAGAGTGCCAAGGAGCCAGTATTACACATACCAAATTTGGGTTAGCAAAACTGGGACCAATGGGGGAAAAGTAATTAGAGGCAGGTTGTTTATTTGGGAGGAGACTGGGGCAGAGAAAGGAAAGGATCAAGGCAGGCAGAGGAAGAACAAACATGATACAATGGAGAGAAGGAGAGAATAAAAGGAGCTGGTCATTTGTAAACAAGCTGATGAAATATACTTGTCTAGGCAACTCCTCAGCTTGGTGTCAACTGCAAACTTGCTGAGGGTGCACTCAATCCTATCGTCTATGTCATTGATGAAGATATTGAAAAGCACCGGTCCCAAGACAGACCCCCGAAGGATACTACACGTCACCGGACTCCACCTGGACATAGAACCATTGACCACTACTCTCTGGGTGTGGCCATCGAGACAATTCCTTATCCACCGGATGGTCCACCCTTCAAATACATATCTTTCCAATTTAGAGATTAGGATGGCATGTGGGACCATGTCAAAGGCCTTACAAAAGTCCAAGCAGATGACATCAGTCAGTCTTTCCTTGTCAACTAATGCAGTTACTCCATCATAGAAGGCCACCAGATTGTTCAGGCACGATTTGCCCTTGGTGAAGCCATGCTGGCTGTCCCGGATCACCTCTTTGTCCTGCATGTGCCTTAACATTGCCTCCAGGAGGATTTGTTCCATGATCTTCCTAGGCACAGAGATGAGGATCACTGGTCTCTAGTTCCCTGGGTCTTCCTTTCTACCCGTTTTAAAAATGGGAGTGATGTTTCCCTTTTTCCGGTCACTGGGGATTGCCACAATTTTTGAAATATGATGGAGAGTGGCTTGGCAACTACATCAGCAAAGGGCCCTGGATGTCAGGGCCCTGAGCAGACTCACCTGGGGCCTCCACCTACAACCTCTGCCTATGCCTCCAGGAGCTCCATTTAAGCTCAGGCCTGGGCCCCTTGCTTTCTGTTTGAGCTAGGTTGCAGAAGTAGCAGCCTCTAGCTCAACTGCAACCTTGCTTGTGCCTGGCTATTGGGATCAGTCTGGACCCTGACTTGTGGACTGATTTCTTGGTTTGACTTCAGACTTGTATCATGGCTATAGACCTGCCTGCTAATCACTGGGCTGTGTCTGACCCTGTTTAACCTCACCAAACCTGCTTCTGACCCTGACCTGTGGATTAACTTCTTGGCTATACTTTGGACCTGGCTCATCAACATGAACTTGCCTAATGATTTGGATTCTTGGTTGAATGTGGCTACCATCTTGGGGTCTGCCCTGCTCACTTTGCATGCGTACCGTGGGGCTGGGCCTTGGCTGGTAAGGCCCCTGCCCTGATGGCTGTATTTTTCTTTGCTCCTTGTTCCTTAGGGAGCAGCTGGTCCTTGTTCCTGTCTGACACTAGAAAGGAGGAACAGGATGGGGATGGGTCTGTGTTGCTTATGTGAGTGCTACTGACATTTATGTGGGTATCGGTAAAGCCACTGCTGTTGCTCTGTTTTTGTCTCTATATGGTTGGCTGTGTCTATACTTTGTGTGTGCATACATTATAACTTTGGAATACTTCCTTCATATGGTGGGTCAGCCTTGGTTAAAAGTCAAGCTCCCACCCAGCCACTCACTTCCCCTCCTCTTCAAGTCATGGAGATCACTTACCAATTACTGTCACATGCAAAATAGATGTGACTTGGGGAAGATTATTATTTTTTCCAATTAAAATAGATTGGGATAGTGAGAAACAAAGAGAAAACAACACCTTTTCTCCCCCCTTCCCCAGGTTCATCTTGACTTCTCCATTTCAGACACCTCTACACACACATACACAAAAGCAGTGCAGGGGGGATGGGGGGGCTTATGGTCAGTACGTAACAGTAGTTTCTCTCCCTTCTCACGCCTTTCCTCTGGTCTAGTGTAGGTTGTCCACAGGACACAGTCCTGCCAGGAAAATCTCCTTCCATGTGGGCTGTCCATGGGCACCAGTTTCTTCAGGAATGTCCATCTGGTCCAGTATGGGTCCTCCATGGACTGTAGGGAATATCTAATCCACCATGGAGCACTTCCTCCTCCTCCTTTCTCCTTGGTGATCCCTCTGTTGTTTCTCACACATTCCCCCCCCCCTCCCCCCCCTTCCTCTTCTGTGGGTCCAGCAGTTTTCCAGCAGTTTCTTCCCACAGAGGCTACCCCTGCAGCCTTCCCCACTACCAAACCTTGCCATGTACACCCAATATAATCAGTTTTGCTAAATGTCTGGGCCAAGAAATAAAACTGCAGAAAACTGATTATGAGGACAAGTCCCTTGGATCTTAAAGTCCAATACATTCAGCTACTCCTTTAAACAAAGCAGACTAATGTCTCCTGAGTGCCTGAGTTGTACCTTTCAACACTGACAGGTTTGACTCAGTCTCTGTTGGACATTCTGCATGTGCTCGATTGTTCTATGCATGTGCAAATGAGGTCTTTCCTAGGTTGCCAGACACCTGGCTGTCAAACACCCAGAAAAGATAGATTATGCTTATGAAGAAACAAGACAGGATAAGAAGTTAAAAATAATTAGTATAGCAGATATTTTAGAAGAAAACCCTATATTATAATAGCTGTACTATAATAGTATAATACATAAAATAATAGGGTTGGCAGACCTGTTATGTTGCTTACTTCCCTCCAGTGAACTATAGATCTACTTTAGAAATTACTAGTCTGCTTTTGGTGATAAGTCTAATGTCTTAAGTGTGAGGAGTATTTTTATACTGGTAGTTTTAAAGTCTTTGTTGTTGTTGTTCCTTCAGATATTTTCATTGTTAGAACCTGTTATATTGTTATATATTAACTGCTGCAAGTCCTTAATGTTGTTGAGATGTGCTTCATATGTCACCTTTCCCAGATTAAACGTTTCATTTGTAGAAAAGAAAGGCTTACTTTCTTTTTCCTCTTCAAGAGAACTCCAGTAGTACTCAATTAACTTTTATTAGATTACATTTCATAGGGTTTTTGGTGTCCTGAGTGCAGAAGTATTATCCAAGTGCTTGAGAAATACTGGTAACCTGAGTTGCTACTCCAATCCAAACTATGATAAATTTGCCATGATAATTCATATTTCAGATATGAAAAAAATATTATATGTATACCTTTGATTTATGAAACTCAAGGACAGCAGGATGAATTCTGCAATGCTTGTATCTCATAAGCCTTTGTACTGAAAGGAAAAAATGTTGTTTCTTGAATGACGGTAAATCAATTCATTTCTTAATTTCCACTAAGATGTAGGATGACATGTTTAAGCTGCCTGCATTAACTGGATGTATTTTTTAAAAAGAGTTTCCCTGAGATAAAATATAACCATTTTCAATCAATTGCCTTGTTTCCCACTCATATAAAGTAGGTAGACTGTGCTAACTGGAATGAAAAAACTACACCCTTTTGTCCTTCAAGATAGACTCTAAGATTATTTTAAAAGTAGTCATAAGAAATGAATTGCTAGCAAGAGATTAGCATGCAGTGATGCCAACTTCAACAGCAACATACTGGCTTTCATTAAAGAAGTGCATTTAAATTTACCATGTTATATTCTTAAACTGAGTTTCAAGAAACTTTACCAGTGAATGAAAACTGGAGTTTACAAAACCAAGGAATATATTAGATTTGTTCATGAATACCATAGGTGAGAAAAACAAAAATCAGTTTCCTACCATCAGCTCATTTACATTTTCAAATAATAAATGTCTTCTCTATAACTTTAATTATTTAAATTTCATGTTCACTGTATAGTTATAAGGCTATTTGGAAAAAAAAAATACAAAAGTAATGCTTTTGAGTTTAGAGCTAGATCTAGAGTGATTTAAGTATTACCTAGTACAAATTATCTAGGAAGAGGTTGGTACCTAAGAATGGGAACTACACTGACTGAGAAACTAGAGAATATAGCTTAGACTATTCCCCTTTTCAGAAGTAACCCCTTACTTCGGATTTCAAGCACACTAAGCACTGTTATGAAATTAACTGTGTCAGGGTCTTGAGTGCACTGATAGATGTTAATTGCCCTGACCATCCTCACCTGGAGCCTGCTGGGAATACTCTTACAGTGCAGCATACAGAAAATACTAAAAGCTTTATTTAAATAATGCTGTAGCATTGTGGTGGGCTGACCTTGGCCAGCTGCCCGCCCAGCCAGTCTCTCACTCCCCCTCCTCAACAGGGCAGAGGGAGAAAATAAGATGAAACAGTTCAGGGGTCAAGATAAAGACAGAGAGATCACTTACCAATTGCCATCACAGGCAAAACAGACTAAACTTGGGGAAAATTAATTTAATTTATTACCAATTAAAAATAGAGTAGTATGGTAAGTAACAAAGACAAAACTAAAGTACCTTCCCGCTACCCCTCCCTTCTTCCCAGGCTCAACTTCACGACTACATTCCCAACTCCTCTACCTCCTCCCCCCACAATCGTGCGCACACACCACAGTAGTTCATCTTGTATTTATACAGAAGGGGTTACACAGGTAAGGGATCACCTATACATATTAATAATCTCTCCCTGAAAGGGTGATCTTTATTACAATGAGTTCCAGGAAATCATTTCCATTGTCTCAGTCCTGTCCTGATTAATTTACAGTACCTATAGAAATCCCTTTAGCATCCATTTCTTACTTTACTCTCTCTCACAACTGCCACATGAAATTTTTTATTTTTATTTTTATTTTACTTTTTAACTATATTTCCACAGAGGAGTCATCATCTTCACTCATTGGCTCAGCTTTGGCCAGTGGTGGATAAATGACAGGACCTAAAGGATTACCCAGATAAAGGTGTATAGAGATAAACAGTGGGTTCACAGGATTACATAATACAAAGGCACAAGAGGCTTTATTTCCTAAATTTCTCTACTGTATTACACATTACTCACTAACCACTTGAAAGCATACCTATGATTAAAACAGAAAGTGTATGTAAAACTATTATAAGGAAATATATTGTCGTGGTTTAATCCGGCCGGCAGCTAAGCACCACGCCGCCGTTTGCTCACCCCCCCGGGATGGGAGAGAGAACTGGAAAAAATGAAGCCTCTGGGTTGAGATAGAGACAGTTTATTAGGATGGAAAGAAAGGAAAATAATAATAATAATAATAATATGTACAAAACAAGTGATGCACAATGCAATTGCTCACCACCCACTTATCGATGCCCAGCCTATCCCGGAGCAGCCGGTACCACCCCCACCCACACACACACGCCAGCCAGCCACCCCATATTAATTGTTCAGCATGACAACACATATGGTATGGAATATCCTTTGGGCCAGTCTGGGCCAGCTATCCTCGTTCAGTCCCCTCCCAGATCCTGCTGCATGCCCGGCCAGCCCACTGGCAGGACAGAGCGAGAAGCTGAAAAGTCCTTGGCTTAGTGTAAGCATTGCTCTGCAGCAATTAAAACATCAGCATGTTATCAGCACTCTTCTCATCCTAATCCAAGACATAGCACCCTACCAGCTACTAGGAGGAAAAATAACTCTGTCCTAACTGAAACCAGGACAATATCCACCCCTTATTCCATACTATTTATGTCATACTTGGGTCCCACACTTCCCGATACATTCCAATTAATCACTACTTTTCACATATATTTCTAAGATGTCCACTGAGCTTATGTAGTCTGTGACTGATTTCGGGCTCCATCTGTCACAGCAGTATTTTAGTGCAGAAAAGACGGTGTGTGATGTTGTATTGTCATATGTTGAAGTCCATTCTGCTCTCATCACACCGCTGTGCTTGTCCATTTCTATCAAAATTCATTCGTCATTATCTGTGTGGCAGTTACTGTGATACCATTAACAGGACATTGACATAGAGCCATCATAATATTGATGACATACAGTATTATATAATAATTAACATAATACAATTGAACTCATGGGCTATTCTCAGCCAATATTAAATCCCCTTGAGGTACACAACGGACCTCCCCATTCTTTTGCATTACCCACCAAGTGCATCCAGGTTCCTGAGCAAAAGTAATCCCACAAATGGTGTTGCCTTTGCCTGAGGCAGGAGTAGCCCAGACTGTCTTCTCCAGCATGTTTTTTATATGCACTACGGGGACTTTGTCCCCTTCTACAGTACGTAACAGGTTTGATTGGGCAGGTCTGACTAGGTTGGCAGATCCCCTAGTATTGACTAACCAGGTGGCCTTTGCCAAATGTGTGTCCCAGTTTTTGAATGTCCCAGCACCCACTGCTTTCAGTGCAGTCTTTAACAGTCCATTGTATCGCTCAACTTTACCGGAGGCTGGTGCATGATAGGGGATGTGATACACCCACTCAATGCCATGTTCTTTGGCCCAAGTGTCTATAAGGTTGTTTCAGAAATGAGTCCCATTGTCTGACTCAATTCTTTCTAGGGTGCCATGTCGCCATAGGACTTTTTCAAGGCCCAGGATAGTGTTCCAGGCGGTGGCATGGGACACAGGATATGTTTCCAGCCACCCGGTGGTCGCTTCCACCATTGTAAGTACGTGGCACTTGCCGTTGCGGGTTTGAGGGAGTGTGATATAATCAATCTGCCAGGCCTCTCCATATTTATATTTCAGCCATCGTCCTCCATACCAAAGAGGCTTTGACCGTTTGGCTTGCTTGATTGCAGCACATGTTTCACAATCATGAATAACCTGTGCTATAGTGTCCATGGTCAGGTCCACCCCTCGATCACGAGCCCATCTGTATGTTGCATCTCTACCTTGATGGCCTGAGGTGTCATGGGCCCATCGGGCTATAAATAATTCACCCTTATGTTGCCAGTCCAGGTCCACCTGAGCCACTTCAATCTGAGCAGCCTGATCCACCTGCTGGTTGTTTTGATGTTCTTCAGTGGCCTGATTCTTGGGCACATGAGCATCTACATGGCGTACTTTTACAACCAGGTTCTCTACCTGAGCGGCAATATCTTGCCACAATGCAGCAGCCCAGATGGGTTTGCTCCTGTGCTGCCAGTTCTGCTTCCATTGCTGTAACCACCCCCACAGGGCATTTGCTATCATCCATGAATCAGTATAGCAATAGAGAACTGGCCACTTTTCTCGTTCAGCAATGTCTAAAGCCACCTGGATGGCTTTCACTTCTGCAAACTGACTCAATTCACCTTCTCCTTCAGCAGTTTCTGCAACTCGTCTTACGGATTACTTGACAGAGTGGGCTTACGATCAGACTGTAATTTGGAATTTGTATTCTCCAAAAACCCACGACACCTAGGAAAGCTCATTTTTCTTTTTTTGCTAGTTGGTGGAGACATAGCTGTTATTTTGTTGATCACATCCATTGGGATTTGACTATGTCCATCTTGCCATTTCATTCCTGAGCACTGGTTCTCTTGTGACGGTCCTTTGACTTTATTTTGTTTTCTAGCAAAACCGGCCTTCAGAAGGATTTGGAGTATTTTCTTCCCTTTCTCAAAAACTTCCTCTGCTGTGTCACCCCACACAATGATGTCATCGATGTACTGCAGGTGTTCAGGAGCTTCCCCCTGCTCCAGCGCAGACTGGATCAGTCCATTGCAAATTGTAGGGCTGTGTTTCCACCCCTGGGGCAGCCGATTCCAAGTGAATTGGACTCCCCTCCAAGTAAAAGCAAACCGTGGCCTGCACTCTGCTGCTAGAAGGACGGAGAAAAATGCATTAGCGATATCAATTGTGGTGTACCACTTGGCTGCCTTTGATTCCAGTTCGTACTGGAGTTCTAGCATGTCCAGCACTGCAGCACTCAGTGGTGGTGTGACTTCGTTCAGGCCACGATAGTCCACTGTTAGTCTCCATTAGACTTTCGCACTGGCCATATGTGACTATTAAAAGGTGAATGAGTCTTGGTGATCACTCCTTGGCTCTCCAGTTGACGAATTAGCTTATGGATGGGAATCAGGGAGTCTCAGTGTGATATTGCCTCCAGTGCACAGCTGTGGTAGCGATTGTCACCTGCTGTTCTTCGACCCTCAGCAGCCCCACAACAGAAGGGTCCTCCAAGAGACTGGACAAGGTAGACAACTGTTCAATGCCCTCTGTCTCTAAGGCAGCTATGCCAAAAGCCCACTGTAACCCTTTTGGGTCCTTGAAATATCCTCTCCTGAGATAATTTGCCAAGGATGCACGGAGCATCCGGGCCAGTCACAATACAGTGCTTTTGCCACTCATTCCCAGTTAGACTCACTTCAGCCTCCAATG
>MU010650.1:0-16107 GCA_011074415.1 Stictonetta naevosa
TGTCCCCGCATTCCTCTAACCTGTGGGACTTTGGCAATGCTGATAGTGGGGGTGGGAAAAGACCTTACTCTCCCTTCACCAGCTATATCCTCATTAGGACACTTGACTGAGTCCTTGAGATGTCCTTCCAAGCTGTGAGCTCCCTCCAGTCTGCAATCCCTCCCATAGAAGCTCTGCTTTATCTGATGGAGAACTGCAGAAATGCTATAGGCAGGAAAACGATGATGGGGTGGTGAAAGGAACTCCTTGGCTAGCAGTGGGGAGCTGAGAGTACCTGGAGGCAATGTGAGGCACTCAGTCATCTGCAGTGGATCTGCCTGTGCTCTCAGAAGTATCTGATGTCTTCTCAGGGGGACACAGGATTGTAATACCCCTCCTTCTGCACCCAACTCTCTTAGAAGTGGGGGTGTAGATGCTGACAAACCCTTCTGTGTTCAGAGGGATTTCACCTGGGAGATCCTGAATATCAGATCTGGCCTCTGCATCCCCCCTGCTCCTAGGTACCACAGAATTAGAGCATGACCTGGGGAGTCTATGGGAAGAGGTCCTGCTCTTCTTGGCACACTCAGTCATTAGAAAGTAGAACTCCAGGGAGGGAACTGCACCAACGTCCTGCCAAAAAGGACTAAGGATCAGAGTGTTGTGAGGGGGACATTATGAGGAATGGCTTTGAATTTTTCTGCAAAGAAGTGTGTTTTAACTTTTTGCTGTGTTTTCCTCCTGGGAGAGTCATCAGTGCCCACAAGCAGCAAATGTCCAACAGCACCTTCCCCAACGAGTTCCTCCTCCTGCCATTCGCAGACACACGTGAGCTGCAGCTCCTGCACTTTGGGCTCTTCCTGGGCATCTACCTGGCTGCCCTCCTGGGCAACGGCCTCATCCTCACCGCCGTAGCCTGCAACCACCACCTCCACACTCCCATGTACTTCTTCCTCCTCAACCTCGCCCTCCTTGACCTGGGCACTATTACCACCACTGTCCCCAAAGCCATGGCCAATTCCCTGTGGGACACCAGGACCATCTCCTACTCTGGATGTGCTGCACAGGACTTTATCTTTGTTTTTTTCATTGGAGGAGAATATTTACTCCTCATTGTCATGGCCTATGACCGCTATGTTGCCATCTGCAAACCACTGCACTACGGGACCATCATAAGTGGCAGAACTTGTGTCAAAATGGCAGCAGTTGCCTGGGGCAGCGGTGCTCTCAATGCCATGGTGCACACTGCCAATACCTTTTCCCTCCCCCTCTGCCAAGGCAATGTCCTGGACCAGTTCTTCTGTGAAGTTCCTCAGATCCTCAAGCTCTCTTGCTCAGATGCCTATCTCAGGGAAGTTGGGCTTCTTGTGGTTACAGCATGTTTATTCTTTGCATGTTTTGTTTTGCTTGTGCTGTCTTATGTGCAGATCTTCAGGGCTGTGCTGAGGATCCCCTCGCAGCAGGGCCGGCACAAAGCCTTTTCCACGTGCCTCCCTCACATGGCCGTGGTCTCTCTGTTCATCAGCACTGCATTTTTAGCTTACCTGAAGCCCCCCTCTATGTCCTTCTCCTCCCTGAATCTTTTACTGGCAGTTCTGTACTCAGTGGTGCCTCCAACAGTGAACCCCCTCATCTACAGCATGAGGAACCAGGAGCTCAAGGATGCAGTTAGAAAACAGATTTCTTGTATGTATTTCAATACTCATAAAGATCCCTTCACTCTCCGGTAATGAATGCCACTACATCCCCTTCCAAGCTTGTGTTTTGGTTGTTCTCGTTATTATTATTTTTCCCTTTTTTCATTATGACTGTTGGTGCTCCTTGCATTCCTGCATAAATATTTGGATTCCCCTCTCTGCTGTCAATGAATGAACCTGTTCTGCCCCATATGGAGGCTGTATAAATGTGGATCTAACACTGTGAGTGAGTCTGTGAAGACTCTCTCATAGCATCTCTCTAATAAAATTGAATCACCCCATTGCAATGCCCGAAGCCTGGGCTTTCCTTCCCAAACCAGTGCCAAGAATATGCTCAAAGAATTGCTCCCCACAAGAGTCTGTTCTTGCTTCAGTTCAGGAGGGAATGACTCACTGTCACATTGTGACCTGTCAGAGACCAAGGGCTAGATTTAAGACTCACCCATGGGTGTCTGTTGACAGTAGAAGCAGTGAATGGCCACTGCAAAACATAGCCAGGGTTATTTCCAAATATGAGGCATGGGAGAGAGCTGAGTCCCCTCCTAGCCTCTGGAGAGCAAACAAAGAAGGATATGCCTTGATTGTCAGTTGAAACCCTTCCCTCTGCAGGGGGAAGGAAGATCCCTCCTTGTCCTTGCATGACTCTCCTGCCTGAAAACAGGGCATGGAAAGGTGTTCCTAGGACCTCAGCCATTTTCTGAAATGAGCAAGGATGGTGCTGGAAATGAGAGTCCTTCAGCAGTTGAGGGAAGGAACATCAGTGATTACTTCAGTGTCTTTCAAAGCTGATTCTCCTGGAAGCCCAAGGACATCTCAAGGGACACAAGAGAGGGCAGAGACAGCGAGGCCTTGGGCTGGAGCTGTGCTGCTGAGCTGGGCCGGGCTCCTGGGCCCAATGGGAGCTCCTGGCAAGCGGGCAGCGCTGCAGAGAGACAGCTCTGCCCAGGAGCAGCTCCTGTGCACAGCGCAGCAGGGCTGGGGGCACTGCCTGCAGGGGACAAGGGCGGCTGAGAGAAGGGAGGGAGATGTTAAAGGCAGTGTGGAGGGGGGATGCTGAGAGCTCACTGCGGGAGAAATCTTCACAGCCCTGAACAGGGTAAGGCTCTGGCTGCAGGGCAACACAGCTGTTGTTCCTGGTGCCATCTCCAGAATTTACTGGCAAATCCCACAGCCTCTGGGAGCTTTCATGAAGACTCTGCTGTCTCTACTGTAGAGAAGAACGAAAAGGTCCAAAGCAGGAATTATCTACCAAAGCTCTCAGAGGGACAGGACATGTGGGTTCCTTCTAGCAGGGCCAGCTGCAGGCTGTGCAGCTGAGGTGCCGGCAGGGGTGCTAAGGACTGTGGTGCAGAGCAGGGTCCCTGCTGTGCCCCAGGGGCTGTGTGCCAAGGTAGGGCCTCTGCTGCCTGCCAGGCTCAGCACTCAGCCAGCCCGGGGATCTGCACAGGGCACCGCAGGGAGAAGCTGTGAGTGGAAGGAACCCCCCCTGGCAGGGTAGGGCAGGGCAGGGCAGGGTCCTGCTGCTTGCGGTAGGCTGCTACCTGGGGCAGGCTGCTCAGAGTTCCACAGCACCCCCAGGACATCTTTGGGGGAGATTCTTGAAAGGGAAGACCAACACCTGAAGTACCTGAAGGAAAGGCACTCTCTCAGGTCTCTGCTTTCAACTTCCTGCTTTGGTGGGCAGTCAGGATGATAATGGTGTAGTCAGGTTTGTAGAAGGGACTGAAACTCATAAAGCATTACACTGAAAGAGATTTGTAAGTCTTTGAGGAACCTCACAATTTCATTCCACACTGTTTAGCCTACAAACAGCACCAACACCACCTCCATTGTTTCTTGTGGGACTGTTGGAACTTTTTCTCAGCACCTGTAAAAAGGGAGAGGCCTCTGGCCAATGGATGCCTGAGATCCATCCCTGGTGCTCTTTACCATACGCTGTACTGCAGTATTGACTCCTGCTGAGCCTACAGAGAGTCGGTGTGGTCTCTGTGGCACCCTTAGGCAGAGAAACCCAGAACTCCAGGCAGGAACATGTCTTCTGCAGATGAAGATGCAGTGAGGATGAAGTCTTGGTTAGGAGGTTTCTGTGAAATATGGTTAAGTTTTTGCTCTGAAAAGTATCTCTAACTTGTCACTGTCTTTTCCTCCACTGGCAGCCAACCATGCCCTGAGGCATCAAATGTCCAACAGCAGCTTCCCCAACGAGTTCCTCCTCCTGCCATTCGCAGACACACGCGAGCTGCAGCTCCTGCACTTCGGGCTCTTCCTGGGCATCTACCTGGCTGCCCTCCTGGGCAACGGCCTCATCCTCACCGCCATAGCCTGTGACCACCGCCTCCACACCCCCATGTACTTCTTCCTCCTCAGCCTTGCCCTCCTCGGCATGGGCTCCATCTCCACCACTGTCCCCAAAACCATGGCCAACTCCCTGTGGGACAGCAATACCATCTCCTTATGGGGTTGTGCTGCCCAGGTCTTTATGTTTGCTGTTTTTATTCCAGCAGAGTTCTATCTTTTCATCATCATGGCCTATGACCGCTACATTGCCATCTGCAAATCCCTGCACTACAGGACCATTATAAGTGGCAGAACTTGTGTCAACATGGCAGCAGCTGCCTGGGGCAGTACTTTTCTCTATGCTGTGCTGCACACTGCCAATACCTTTTCCCTCCCCCTCTGCCAAGGCAATGTCCTGGACCAGTTCTTCTGTGAAATTCCCCAGATCCTCAAGCTCTCCTGCTCAGACGCCTACCTCAGTGAAGCTGGGATTATTGTTTTTACAGCATGTTCACTTTTAGTGTGTTTTCTTTTCATTCTTTACTCCTACATGCAGATCTTCAGGGCTGTGCTGAGGATATCTTCTGAGCCTGGACAGCACAAAGCCTTTTCCACATGCCTTCCTCACCTTGACATAGTCTCCCTGTACATCAGCTCTTGCACATTTACCTGCTTGAGACCCCCATCCACGTCCTCCTCATCCCTGAATATTTTACTGGCAGTTCTGTACTCAGTGTTGACTCCAGCAGTGAACCCCCTCATCTACAGCATGAGGAACCAGGTACTGAAGGATGCAGTGTGCAAAGTGATGTCTGGGTGTTTTTCAGAAGCAATAAAATTCCTGTCCTCTGCATATCACTGATAATGCAACCCATTGCAGACTGAGATATTGTTTTTGTTTTGTTTTCCTTTTACCTTTACTTTTACTTTTTTAACTGATGATAAGGTAGTCCAAAGAGAAATGTGATCATTATTTGCGTTCCACAGGCAAAGAAGAGCTCTGCAATACCAGGAAATGGAAAAGGGGTTGGGAAAATTACTAGTTATTCAACCAGTGAAATTTCATACTCTGGATCGATTGAATCACCCCCAAACTTCTCCTGACATTGGAAATGAGTTGGACTCATTAATGCTCGTGGGTCCCTTCCAGCTCCGGCTATTCCATGAGTCTGTGACTCTGAAGAAATCCGGCTATCTGTGCACACCCTCCATGGCCAAAGAACCACTTGGGTGGGAGGCAGTCAGTGGCAGTGCCCCCCACCAGCTGCCTCTGCCTTCCCAGCCTGACCAGCACAGCCTTGCAGAGTGCCCCTACGGCCCCGTGCACCACAGCCCCCTCACTCTGCAGAGCAGCAGCACCAGCTGGGGGGCTGTGGGCAGCATGGGCAGGGGCTGCAGGAATGGCTGCTTAGGCCAGCCCAGAGGTGCTGGGGATGGGGCAAGGCTGTGTGGGACATGGGGTGTCCTGTCAGCAGAGCAGGGCGCTGTGTGTGTGTGGTGGTGCTGCCTGAGGAGCCCCAGGGCCAGCAGTGTGGTGCTGTGCTGTGCTGGGGAGTGGGGCCAGCCTGGGGGGCTGGAGGCTGCCTGGGAGTGGGGAATCTCCTGTAGATGGGAGCAGCAGAGACACTGCCACTCACCCCCACTTCTTCATTTGCTGCTTTGGGTCCAGCCCAGACTGGGCTGCTCTGCTGCTCTGGGCTGGGCTGGGAAGAGGACAGGGAGGTGTGGAGAGCTGGAGAGGGTCTCCGCTTGGCTGTTCTTCTGAGAGAGACAAGGAGGACAAACAGAGCAGTCTGGGCTGGGCTGGGACATTGTTCTCTGGATATGGATATGACCAGTTCTAGTCATCATGGCTTTCACACCAACTCCTTCTCTGAAGAGTTCTCAACATTTTTCAAAACATATATTCAGTTCTTGAATCACTTTTCCACACATGGGTGGGCATTTCCTTCAGGATGCCCTGGAGCTGCTAAAGTCTACATGGGGAAATGTGAGTCTGCATATGTGGAAGGACTTCTGAAGCATGAGCTGGTTGGCAGGCAGAGTACCCGAGGGACTGTGCAGGGCATCCCATGCAACCTGGTGCTCCTGGAGGGTTTGGAAGAGGCCTCCTGAGCCCAACAGCTCCTTGTAGCCCTGTGGATGCTGGCTGTGAGGTCACTTCTGTCCCAAGACCTGGCTGGCCAACAGCAGGGAGGCAGAGCCTCTGAGGTCATAAAAGCCATCACAAAGCTGCCCCCAACAGGGTGACACATTTGGGGTGGCCAGGGAGAAGCTGGGAGAATAATGGTGGGAGATTTGGGAGAGAGAAGAGTTTCTTGGCTAACAGAAAGGAAAGATTTTGAAGAGGTGAGAAGGGTTCAGGTAAGGCTGTTGCTTCTGCAACACTCACTGGGAAAATACCCATGTAATGTCTATATTTCTAACTAGTGATGTCTATATTATGTCTATACTGTATGTCTATATTAGTATGTCGATATTTCTAGTAATGTGAAAATCTAGTGTTCCCCTAAATGCTCTCTCTCACCCTGAAAGGCATCCATTGCTCTGATCCCCAACCTCATTTCCTAACTTCAAGTCAAACCCCAAACACATTACTTGTTACCATTAGTCATAGAATCATAGAATCATAAAACCACAGGGTTGGAAAGAACCTAGAATACCATCTAGTCCAACCATCCTCCTACTACAGATACTACCCCCTAAGCTACTAAACCTTATCTCGTAGCACCTTGTCCAGGAGCTTCTTGAACGCCGCCAGGGACGGTGACTCCACCAGCTCCCTGTTTAGGCCGTTCCAGTGTCTGATCACTCTTTGAGAGAAAAAGTATTTCCTGATATCTAATTGTCCTGGTTTCAGTTAGGACAGAGTTATTTTTCCTCCTAGTAGCTGGTAGGCTGCTATGTTTTGGATTAGGATGAGAAGAGTGCTGATAACATGCTGATGTTTTAATTGCTGCAGAGCAATGCTTACACCAAGCCAAGGACTTTTCAGCTCCTCGCTCTGTCCTGCCAGCGGGATAGAGGACATTTCAAGGACCCAAAAGGGTTCCGGTGGGCTTTTGGCATAGCTGCCTTACAGAGAGAGGGCATTAAACAGTTGTCTACCTTGCCTGGTCTCTCAGAGGACCCTTTTGTTGTGGGGCTGCTCAGGGTCGAAGAACAGCAAGTGCCAATTGCTACCACAACTGTGCACTGGCGGCAATATTGCACCAACCGAGACTCCCTGATTCCTATCCACAAGCTAATTCATCAACTGGAGAGCCAAGGAGTGATCAGCAAGACTCCTTCACCTTCTAATAGTCCCATATGGCCAGTGCAAAAGGCTAATGGTGAGTGGACTATCGTGGCCTGAACAAAGTCACGCCACCACCGAGTGCTGCAGTGCCGGACATGCTAGAACTCCAGTATGAACTGGAATCAAAAGCAGCCAAGTGGTATGCCACAACTGATATCGCTAATGCATTTTTCTCCATCCCTCTAGCAGCAGAGTGCAGGCCACAGTTTGCCTTCACTTGGAGGGGAGTCCAATGTACTTGGAATTGACTGCCCCAGATGTGGAAACACAGCCCTACCATTTGCCATGGACTGATCCAGTCTATGCTGGAGCAGGGGGAAGCTCCTGAACACCTGCAGTACATCGATGACATCATTGTGTGGGGTGACACAGCAAAGGAAGTTTTTGAGAAAGGGAAGAAAATAGTCCAAATCCTTCTAAAAGACTGTTTTGCCATAAAACGAAATAAAGTTAAAGGACCTGCACGAGAGATCCAGTTTTTAGGAATAAAATGGCAAGATGGACGTCGCCAAATCCCAATGGATGTGATCAACAAAATAACAGCTATGTCTCCACCAACTAGCAAAAAGGAAACACAAACTTTCCTAGGTGTCATGGGGTTTTGGAGAATGCACATTCCAAATTACAGTCTAATTGTAAACCCGCTCTACCAAGTAACCCGTAAGAAGAACGATTTTGAATGGGGCCCTGAGCAACGACAGGCCTTTGAACAAATTAAGCAGGAAATAGTTCATGCAGTAGCCCTTGGGCCAGTCCGAACAGGACCAGATGTAAAGAATGTGCTCTACACCGCAGCCGGGGAGAATGGCCCCACCTGGAGCCTCTGGCAGAAAGAGCCTGGGGAAACTCGAGGTCGACCCCTAGGGTTTTGGAGCCGGGGATACAGAGGATCTGAGGCCCGCTACACTCCAACCGAAAAGGAGATATTGGCAGCATATGAAGGAGTTCGATCTGCTTCAGAAGTGGTCGGTGCTGAAGCGCAGCTCCTCCTGGCACCCCGACTGCCGGTATTGGGCTGGATGTTCAAAGGAAGGGTCCCCTCTACACATCATGCAACTGATGCTACATGGAGTAAGTGGGTTGCACTGATTACTCAGCGGGCTCGAATAGGAAACCCCAGTCGCCCAGGAATCTTGGAAGTGATTATGGACTGGCCAGAAGGCAAATACTTTGGGATGTCATCAGAGGAGGAGGTGGTCCGTGCTGAAGAAGCCCCATTGTACAACAAGCTACCAGAAAATGAGAGGAGATATGCCCTGTTCACTGATGGGTCCTGTCGTATTGTGGGAAATCATCGGAGATGGAAAGCTGCTGTATGGAGTCCTACACGACGAGTTGCAAAAGCTGCTGAGGGAGAAGGTGAATCGAGTCAATTTGCAGAAGTGAAAGCCATCCAGCTGGCTTTAGATATTGCCGAACGAGAAAAATGGCCAGTTCTCTACCTCTACACTGATTCGTGGATGGTAGCAAATGCCCTGGGGGGGTGGTTACAGCAATGGAAGCAGAATAACTGGCAGCGCAGGGGCAAACCCATCTGGGCTGCTTCATTGTGGCAAGATATTGCTGTCCGGGTAGAGAACCTGGCTGTAAAGGTACGCCATGTAGATGCTCATGTGCCCCAAAATCGGGCTACTGAAGAACATGGTATTGAGTGGCTGTATCACATCCCCTATCATGCACCAGCCTCCGGTGAAGTTGAGCGATACAATGGACTGTTAAAGACTACACTGAAAGCAATGGGTGCTGGGACATTCAAAAACTGGGACACACATTTGGCAAAGGCCACCTGGTTAGTCAATACTAGGGGATCTGCTAACCGAGCTGGACCTGCCCAGTCAGACCTGTTACGTACTGTAGAAGGGGATAAAGTTCCTGTAGTGCACATAAGAAACATGCTGGGAAAGACAGTCTGGGCTACTCCTGCCTCAGGAAAAGGCAAACCCATTCGTGGGATTGCTTTTGCTCAGGGACCTGGATGCACTTGGTGGGTAATGCAAAAGAATGGGGAGGTCCGATGTGTACCTCAAGGGGATTTAATACTGGCTGAAAATAGCCCATGAGTTAAACTGTATTATGTTAATTATTATATAATACTGTATGTCATCACTACCGTGATCCCTATACGTCAATGTCCTATTAATGGTATCACAGCAACAACCACGCAGATACTGATGAATGAATTTTGATAGAGTTGGACAAGCAAAGTGATGTGATGGAACGAGAACTGGCTTCAACGTGTGACAATCCAACATCACACACCATCTCTTCTGTGCTGAAAGACTGCAATGACAGATGGAGCCTGAAGTCAGTCATGGACTACGCAAACTCAGTGGACATTATATATATATTATAAATGAAAATGGTAGTCAATTGGAATCTATTGGAAAGGGTGTAACCTGAGCATGACATAAATGGTATGGAATAAGGGGTGGATATATGTCCTGGTTTCAGTTAGGATAGAGTTAATTTTCCTCCCAGTAGCTGGTAGGGTGCTATGTTTTGGATTTAGGATGAGAAGAGTGCTGATAACATGCTGATGTTTTAATTGCTGCAGAGCAGTGCTTACACTAAGCCAAGGACTTTTCAGCTTCTCGCTCTGTCCTGCCAGCGGGCAGGCTGGGGGTGCAGCAGGAGCTGGGAGGGGACAGACCCAGGACAGCTGACCCAAACTGGCCAAAGGGCTATTCCATACCATCTGACGTCATGCTGGACAATATATAGGGGTGGCTAGCTGGGGTGGGGTGCTGGCTGCTCGGGGATGGGCTGGGCATCGGTCAGCAGGTGGTGAGCAATTGCATTGTGCATCACTTGTTTTGTACATATTATTATTATTATTATTATTATTTTATTTTCTGTCCCTAATAAACTGTCTCTATCTCAACCCACAGGCTTCAGTTTTTCTCATTTCTCTCCCCCATCCCAGAGAGGGAGGGGGGAGGGTGAGCGAACGGCTGTGTGGTGTTTAGCTGCCGGCCAGGTTAAACCACAACACCCAGGATGATCCCCACTGCAGCCCTTGCTGCCCTCTCCCTGTGGCTCTCCCCTTCCCCCCATGCCTGGCGCCTGCCTTGCCCTGACCATGTCCCATGGGGGGCTTCACAGACATCCCTGCTCTGGGTTCTGAAGTGACCTGGTTCAGGGAAGAGTTTGGACAGGGTTGGCCATTGCCTAACACAGGCAGAGAGCTGAAGATGAGGATGGGGGGTGGCCTGGCAGCAAACCTCAACCATAAATTGGAGTGAGCAGCCAGTACTGGGAACAAACAGCCATTGTCAGAAGCTGGGGATAATGAATTTCATGGGCCACCTTCCCAGGCTGTTCATTCCAACAATGGCCCAGACTGGCAACCTGCCTCCTGCACTTGCATATTACTCCTGTCCATGAGCCCTGGCTCTGCACCACAAATCCCCTGCTGTGAGTCCTCACCCGCCATGGCCACACAACTCAGACAACATCCAAGTTTTCCTCTGGCAGGACAGGACCTGCCACTCCTGTCCCCTGCCTGTGCTCCCTGAAGGGTCCAGGGCTGGTGGCGATGCTCTGCAGAGTGAGGGGCCTGGTTTATAACCATTTCCTCTTGTTCTGTCAACAATGGCCTGAAGAAAAAGTTCTCCATATTTTTTATAAGCCCCCTTTAAGCATTGAAAAGTTGCGGTGAGGTCACTCCAGAGTCTTCTTTTCTCCAGGCTGAACAGCTCCAGCTCTCTCAGCCTTTCTTCACAGGAGACTTCCAGCCCTCCACATCAGCTATGTGGCCCTCCTCTGGACCTGCTCTAACAGATCAACAACCTTCTTGTGCTGGGGACCCCACACTCCAAATGAGGCCTCACAAGGGCAGACCAGAAGGGCACAATCACCTCCCTTGACATGCTGGCCACTTCTCTGTTGATGCAGCCCAGGATGCCTTTTGCCTTCTGGGCTACAAGTGCACACTGCTGGCTCATGTCAAACTTTTTTTTCCACCAGAACCCCCAGGTCCTTCTCTGCAGGGCTGCTCTCATGAGTTCTTCTCCCCTCTGTACTCCTGTCTGGGATTGCCCCAGCCCAGTACATTTAGACTTGTTGAACATCATTAGTTTCACATGGGTGCATTTCTCAAGCTGTCCAGGTCCCTTTGGACGGCATCCCTTCCTTCTGATCTGTCAACTGTACCACTCAGCTTGGTGTCATCTGCAAACTTGCTGAGGGTGCACTTAACCCCACTGTCTATATCAATGATAAAAATATTAAAGAGTACTGGTCCCAAGACAGGCCCCCAAGGGAAGCCACTCATCACTGACCTCCACCTGGACATGGAGCCATTGAGAGCAATTTCATAGAGCAATGTCCTCCCCCTCAAGATAAAACAATTTCTTCAGCCTGTTTCTGACCTCAGCTTTGGAAGAACCCAACGTCCAGGCACCAGCAGGGAGGAAATCCTCTTTTATGAATGAGATGTGACAGAGCTGTATCATAACACTAGACTCATATGCAAGCATCTCTGGAAACGATGTGGGTTCATGCCTCTGCAGAAGTGGAGTGAATGCAGATATTTCTGGACAAACAAGATCATCACAGACAAAAAGCTCAAAGAGCAGGAGTTTCCTGAGACCAATTGGAACTCCCACGTGAAGAGACATGGGAGTCACTGTCCATGGGGGTGTTCAAGGAAAGGTTGGACCTGGTGCTTAGGGACAAGGTTTAGTGGGTGTCATTGGTAGTAGGGCAATGGTTGGACCAGATGAACTTGCAGGTCTTTTCCAACCTTAATGCTTCTATGGGCAGCTTATTGCCACTGAAGGACTATGGACTGAGTAAGCTTCTTCAGTGCATCTTTGAGCTCCTGGTTCCTCACGCTGTAGAGGAGAGGGTTCACTGCTGGAGGCACCACCGAGTACAGAACTGTCATCACCAGGTCAAAGGATGGGGAGGAGATGGAAGGGGACTTCAGGTAGACAAACATGGCAGTACTGGAAAAGATAGAGATGACAGCCAAGTGAGGAAGGCATGTGGAAAAGGCTTTGTGACGGCCCTGCTGCAAGGGGATCCTCAGCACTGATCTGATGATCTGCACATAGGAGAAAAGCATGAAAACAAAACACCCTGAAGCTAAAGACAAACTAATCACAACAAGCCCAGTTTCTCTGAGGTAGGCATCTGAGCAGGAGAGCTTGAGGATCTGGGGAACTTCACAGAAAAACTGGTCCAGGTCATTTCCTTGGCAGAGGGGGAGGGAAAAGGTATTGGCAGTGTGCAGCACAGCATTGAAAAAGCCACTGCCCCAGGCAGCTGCTGCCATGTTGACACAAGCTCTGCTCTCCATTATTGTCCTGTAGTGCAGGGGTTTGCAGATGGCAACATAGCGGTCATAGGCCATTAGGGTGAGAAGACAATATTCTCCTCCAATCAAGAAGAAAAAGAAAAGGACCTGGGTAGCACATCCTGCATAGGAAATGGCCCTGGTGTCCCACAGGGAATTGGCCATGGCTTTGGGGACAGTGGTGGTAATAGTGCCCAAGTCGAGGAGGGCGAGGTTGAGGAGGAAGAAGTACATGGGGGTGTGAAGGCGGTGGTCGCAGGCTACGACTGTGAGGATGAGGCCGTTGCCCAGGAGGGCAGCCAGGTAGATGCCCAGGAAGAGCCCAAAGTGCAGGAGCTGCAGCTCGCGTGTGTCTGCGAATGGCAGGAGGAGGAATTCAGTGGGGAAGGTGCTGTTGGACATTTGCTGCCTCAGGGCATGGTTGCCTGTCCAAGGAGGGAAAAACAGAAAGTCAGGACAGGGTCTCTGAAGAAAATCCACACTGTTTCTCAAAGAGCCCTTGAACACTCACTTTCATTCTCCCCTCATCCAGATGGCATACTTCCTGCTCCCCAGCTGGCGCTCTGACCTGTGCTGGGTGAGTGCACTCTAAGAAGAACAATTCTCTACCTGGGGGATCCTTCACAGGATGCCGAGTGCCAACATCTAATCCTCAGTTTACCCCCACCCTGCTGCCCCAAAGAGCTGACATACCCTAGAGCCTCGGCGTAGGAGAAAGTGCAACACAGAGAGGTGGAGGGTAAAGGACAAGCAGGATGACCGAGAGAAGGGACAGACAGATGAGCAAGCAGAAAGGGGTCACCCTGCCCAGCTGTGCCTGCTGTCTGTCAGGCAGCACCATGGCAGACGGGCTCTCAGCCCTTTGCCGGGCAGTGGGACAGGGCACATACCTGGAGAGGCAGACCTTCCTTCTTCTGGTGCTCTGGCTACCCAGGAGACAGCTCCTGTCCAGGACCTCCCAGCTCAGAGAGCAGAGGCTCTGCTGGGTGGGAGAGGAGAGCTGAGGGGTGTTGCTCAGGGATGACACCTGCACTGCAGGGGATGGAAAGAGGTGCCTGTCTGTCCTCTGCAGCAGGGTTTCTCTTTGCAGTTCCCTTTCTCCCTGCCCATTTCTTCTGACTGCAGGCATCCCTTCCAGGAGCTGCTTCTCTGTCCCCACGTCTGTGCCTTGACAGTGCTCACACACCCCATCCCATCTGCTGTGTGCTGAGCTCTGCCCTGCACCCTCTCAGTGTGTGCAGCTGCTGAAGAGCAGGTCACACAAGCCCTGATGAAACTGGGGAGGTGATGCTGCTGCCTTCTGAAGGCTTGTGGGTGCTGAAGGCACTTTCTGAGGTTCCGCATAAAATGTGGGGTGACAGAAACTCAATATCTTCTCTAGTCTGTACAGCTCTGTTTCCATTTCTATCCTGATGAACCAAAGAAATCTGAAAGCACAGCTTCAGGACAGCCCAGAGCACAGCAGGCAGCCTTAGCCTTGACCTTCCTTCTGATTCCCCTCTGACATGGTGTGGGGGTGCTGTGGAGCTGTGAGCAGTCCGGCCCCAAGCAGCAGGCTCTGGGCAGTAGCAGGATCCTATCCTGACCTTCTTGGGGGGGGCTCCTTCCACCCTCAGTTTCTCCCCACAGCAGCCTGGGCAGCTCCCCAGGCAGGCGGAGTGCTGAGCCTGGCAGGCAGCAGAGGCCCTGCCCCGGCACACAGCCCCTGGGGCACAGCAGGGACCCTGCTCTGCACCACAGCCCTGGCCACCCCTGCCTGCACCCCAGCTGCACAGCCTGTAGCTGTCCTCCTCCAGGAGGAACCATTGTGTCCTCTCCCTCTGACTGCTTTGGCAGTTAATTCCTGCTCTGGAACTTGTTGTTCTCTTCTTACCCAAAGAAACTCTGACAGTCCTCCTAAAAGATCCCAGAGGGTGTGGGATTTGCCAAGAAATCTGGAGATGGCACCAGGAACAACAGCTGCATTCCCCATAGCCAGAGCCTTACCCTGTTCGGGGCTGTGAAGATTTCTCCCGCAGTGAGCTCTCAGCATCCCCCCTCCACACTGCCTTTAACATCTCCCTCCCTTCTCTCAGCTGCCCTTGGCCCCTGCAGGCAGTGCCCCCAGCCCTGCTGCGCTGTGCACAGGAGCTGCTCCTGGGCAGAGCTGTCTCTCTGCAGCGCTGCCCGCTTGCCAGGAGCTCCCATTGGGCCCAGGAGCCCGGCCCAGCTCAGCAGCACAGGGAGCTCTTGACAAGTCCCTGGGCCTCCAGGGGAATCTACTTTGAATCAAAATGATGCAGTCACTGTTCTTCCTTCATTCAGCTAGAGAGTGACACCTATTTCCAGTGCTATCTTTTCTCCTAAATCACAGTAAGAGTTCCTTATGGGAATCATCTTTTCCTGTCCTTTTATTAGGACACCCACAATTTGACTGACAGCTGTATTCCATTTCTCCCAAGCACTTGTTAATATTCAGGAGAAGGAATCAGTTTCACAGCAAATGAAATCCCTCTGTCTACACAGACTACACAACCAATTGTTGGCCATTAAGCTCATAGAATCATAGAATGTTTGGGGTTGGAAGGGACCTTAAGGTCTAGTTCCAGTCCCCATGAAATGGGCAGAGTCACCTCCCACTAGACCAGTTTGCTCAAGGTCCCATCCAACCTGACCTTGCATCCTACCAGGGATGAGGCATCCACCACTTCTCTGGACAACCTGTTCAAGTGCCTCACAACCCACTACATGAAGAATTTCTTCTTTAGTTCTGATCTGAATCTACTCTCTTTTAGCTTAAAAGTCTTGCCCCTTGTACTATCACTACCAGATATTTGTACTATACTCTCCAGATATTTCTCCTATGTCTCCCTCCCTGTTTTGTTAAGAGTGGGGAGGGGGAGAGTGTCTGTGTGGTGCTTGGCTACCTCCTGGGGATAAAGCAGAACACAGCCAGGGACAGAACTCTGACCAACAAGTGATAACGGAGACAGTGAGGGAACCAGACCTGGTCAGTCCCACTGACTGGTGAGAGCACGGGAGAGAGAGAAAATATTTCTTCCAGCAAGGTTATCTGACCAGGAACCTTGTCAGTTTGAAAAGCAAGGGAAAAGAGGGAATAATGGTAAAAAGGGATGTCCTATGAGGAGAGGCTGAGGACACTTGGGTTGTCTAGTCTGAAGAAAGAAGGCTGAGGGGTAACCTCATTGCTCTCTGCAACTTCATCAGGAGGGCAAGTGGAGAGGGAGTTGATGATTTTTTCTCCCTGGTAACTGATCACAGAACATGTAGGAATGGCACATAGCTGCACCAGGGGAGGTCAAGACTGGACAGCAGGGATTTTTTTTTGTACGGTGAGGATGGTCAAACACTGGGACAGGCTTCCTAGAGACCTTGTAGATGCCCCAGTTCTGTCATTGTTCAAGAAGCTTTGGACATCGCCCTCATTAATATGCTGTAAATTTTGTTTAGCCCTGAAGAAGTCAGGCAATTGGACTAGATGGTCTTTGAAGATCCCTTCCAACTGAATTCCTCTTCTCTTCTCTTCTCTTCTCTTCTCTTCTCTTCTCTTCTCTTCT
>MU010651.1:4040-19366 GCA_011074415.1 Stictonetta naevosa
CCAAACTGAGCTGTTGGCTCAAACTGGCCATGTGGCCATAGCCACTCAGGCTATTGCTGTTAAAGATGATAAAAACTGTTTTTACATACATAAACAAGAAAAGGAGGACCATGGAGAATCTCCATCCTCTATAGGAAGCGGCAGGGAAACATAGTGACAAGATATGAGGAAAATGCTGAGGTACTTAATGCCTTCTTTAGCAGCAAAACCAGTCATTCTCTGAGAACCCAGCCCCCTGAGCTCGTAGATAGGGACAGGGAGCAGAATGACGCCCTCATAATCAATGAGGAAATGGTTAGTGACCTGCTAAAACACTTAGACACATGCAAGTCTATGGAGGAGGATGGGATCCACCCAAGGGTACTGAGGGAGATGGCAGACGTGCTCGCCAAGACGCTTTCCATCATTGGTAAGCAGTCCTGGCTATCCGGGGAGGTCCAGGTTGACTGGTGGATTGCAAATGTGATGCTCATCTACAAGAAGGTCTGCAAGGATGATCAGGGGAAATACAGGCCTGTCAGTCTGACCTTTGTGTCGGGAAAGCTCTTGGAGCAGATTATCTTGAGTTCCATCATGCGGCATTTAGAGGGCAACCTAGCCATCAGGCCCTGTCAGCACGGCTTTATGAAAGGCAAGTCCTGCTTGACAAAGCTGATCTCCTTCTACGGCAAGGTGACACGCTCAGTGGACAAGGGAGAGGCCATGGATGTGGTCTACCTAGACTTCAGTAAGGCTTTTGACACCGTTTCCCCCAGCATTGTCCTGGAGAAGTTGGCTGCTCAAGGCCTGGACAAGTGTCCGCTTCATTGGGTTAACAGCTGGCTGGGAAGCCAGGCCCAAAGTTGCGTGGTGAATGGAGTTAAATTCAGCTGGATGCCGGTCACTAGTGGAGTTCCCCAGGGCTCAGTATTGGGGCCACTTCTCTTCAATATCTTTCTCAATGATCTCTACAAGGGGATCAAGCACACCCTCAGTAAGTTTGCAGACAACACCAAGTTAGGCACAAGTGTTGAGGCACAAGATTGAGGGTAGGAGGGCTCTGCAGAGGGGTCTAGATAGGCTAGACTGATGGTCCGAGGCCAACTGTCTGAGGTTCAGCAAGGCTAAGTGCCGGGTCCTGCACCTGGGGCACAGCAACCCTGTGCAGCGCTACAGGCAGGGGGAAGAGACAGTCTGGAAAGCTGCTTGGCGGAAAGGGTCCTGGGGACATTGGTCAACAGCTGCCTGAATATGAGTCAGCGGTGTGGTCTGGTGGCCAAGAAGGCCAACAGCACCCTGGCTTGTATCAGAAATAGTGTGGTCAGCAGGACTAGGGAAGTGATTGTGCCTCTGTACTGAGCTCTGGTGAAGTCGCACCTCGAGTACTGTGTTCAGTTTTGGGCCCCTCACTACAAGAAGGACATCGAGGTGCTGGCACATGTCCAGAGAACGGCAGCAAGGCTGGTGAAGGGTCCTGAGAAAAAGTCTCATGAGGAGTGGCTGAGGGAGCTGGGCTTGTTCAGCCTGGAGAAGAGGAGTCTCAGGGGCAACCTTATTGCTCCCTATAGCTACCTTAAAGGAGGCTGTAGTGAGGTGGGCATTGGTCTGTTCTCCCACATGCCTGGCGATACGACGAGGAGGAATGGCCTTACGTTGTGACTGGGGAGGTTTAGGTTGGATGTTAGGAAAAACTTCTTTACCAAAAGGATTGTTAGGCATTGCAATTGTCTGCCCAGGGAAGTGGTTGAGTCACCGTCCCCGGAGGTCTTTAAAAGACACTTAGATGTAGAGCTTAGCGATACGGTTTATTGGAGGACTTGTGTTAGGTCAGAGGTTGGACTAGGTGATCTTGGAGGTCTCTTTCAACCTAGATGATTCTGTGATTCTGTGAAGCTACCAGAAAATGAGAAGCAATATGCCCTGTTCACTGATGGGTCCTGTTGTATTGTGGGAAAGTATCAGAGGTGGAAGGCTGCTGTATGGAGTCCTACACAACGAGTTGCAAAAGCTGCTGAGGAGAAGGTGAACTGAGTCAGTTTGCAGAAGTGAAAGCAATTGAGCTGGCTTTAGACATTGCTGAATGAGTATAGTGGCCAGTTCTCTGTCTCTATACTGATTCATGGATGGTAGCAAATGCCCTGTGGGGGTGGTTACAGCAATGGAAGCAGAGTAACTGGCAGCACAGAGGCAAACCCATCCGGGCTGCTGCGTTGTGGCAAGATATTGATGTCTGGGTGGAGAACCTGGTTGTTAGGGTCCACCATGTAGATTCTCGTGTACCCAAGAATCAGGATACTGAAGAAAATCAAAACAACTAGCAAGTGGATCAGGCTGCTAAGATTGAAGTGGCTCAGGTGGACTTGGACTGGCAACATAAGGGTGAATTATTTATAGCCCAATGGGCCCATCACATCTCATTGGTGGGTAATGCAAAAGAATGGGGATGTCCGATGTGTGCCTCAAGGGGATTTAATATTGGGTGAGAACAGCCCATGAGTTGAATTGCATTGTGTTTATTATCTAACACTGTCTGGCATCACCACTGTGATTGCTCTATGTCAACGTCCAATTAATGGTATCACAGTAAATCCCAGAGATAACAACAAATGAATGCTACTAGAATTGGACAAGCGCAGCGGTGTAATGGAACCAGAACAAGCTTCAACGTGCAATGATCCAACATCACACACCATCTCTTCTGCCCTGAAAGACTGCTGAGACAGATGGAGCTTGAAGTCAGTCACAGACTAAACAAATTTAGTGGACACTTCATATACATATATGAAGGTGGTGACTAACTGGAATGTATTGGGAAGTGTGGGACGTAAGCATGACATAAATGGTATGGAATAAGGGATGGCTATTGTTCCAGTTCTGCTTAGGATAGAGCTAATTTTCCTCCTAGTAGCTGGTATGGTGCTGTGTTTGGGATTTAGGATGAGAATAATGTTGATAACACAGTGATGATTTACTTGTTGCAGAGCAGTGCTTATGCTAAGCCAAGGACTTTTCAGCTTCTCCCACTGTCCTGCAAGCGGGCACGCTGGGGGTGCAGCAGGAGCTGGGAGGGGACAGACCCAGGACAGCTGACCCAACCTGGTCAAAGGAGTATTCCAAACCATCTGATGTCATGCTGAACAATAAATGGGGGGGCTGGCCGGGTTATGGCGACTGGCTTCTCATAGATTGGCTGGGCATCTGTCAGGGAATGGTGAACAGGTTGCCACAGGCTGTGTGGAGGACTGCAGAATTTTGCCCTGGCTTGTTGCCCTAAAAAGACTGTCTGGATTGTTGGCCATGGAAGTCAGCTCCAGCCAGGGGCCTGCTCCCGTGTGGATAACCATGGGCTGCAGCCTCCTTCAGGCCAGATCCACCTGCTTTGGGAATAGGCTGCCCAGGGAATTGGTTGAGTCACCATCCCTGAATGTCTTTAAAAGACGTTTAGATTTAAAGCTTAGTTATGAATTTGTGGAGGACTTGTTAGTGTTAGGTCAGAGGTTGGACTAGGTGATCTTGGAGGTCTCTTCCAACCTCGATGATTCTGTGATTCTGTGATTCAGAATCCCAGCCATGGTCACACCACCAGTTGGCACGCACTCGCTAAAGCACTTGCCAAAAAGTCTCTGGCAACCTGGACCGAGCGCCTCTCCAAAGATGTGGCCGTTCAGGCCTCTGTCTGCAGCGAGTGCATGAGCCTGTCGCTGCCAATGGAGTTTTACAGAGATACTGCCTTAGTGAGGTGCGAGCAGGTGGAATGTGGGTGGGACATAGCGGAGGCCTTCTGCAGCATGAGCTGGTTGGCAGGCAGAGTACCTGAGCGATTGTGCAGGGCATCCCCTGCACCCCGTGCTCCTGGGTGGGCCGAGAAGAGGCCTCCTGAGAACAACAGCTCCTTGTAGCCCTGTGGATGCTGGCTGTGAGGTCACTTCTGCTTGAATACTTGATAGGCCACCTTCCAGCACATGGCTGGTGCATGTGTATGTGATCTCAGCTGTGTAAGGAATTGATAGACCACCAATATTCTTTTGGTTTGAATAGTGATAGCCACTCCTGCCCTTGTACCTTACACAACAGGCATAGCTGTCTCCTGTCCATCAGAGAAGCTGAGAGGCCAACAATGCTTCTGGTATTACAATCAGTTTGCTTTTATCTATTCAGTTGCTGGGCCACAAGGAGGGAGCCAGGTGGGTATGTTATTATGAAGTCAGTTGTGCCTCAGAAACTCATAATCTGGTACAGCTGTGAATGCGACTGTGAGTTCACTTCTGCCTCTGGAGTTGATAGATCATCAGCAGGAACGTGGCTGGGAAAGGGGCTACGAGACTACTTCTTTCTGAAGCAGCTGGCAGCTCAACCTCTTTGCTGTGAAATATGTGTGTAGGCTCTGTGGAGTAACTGCCTAAAGTGACTAGGAAAATTAAACTAATATCCCCATTTTAAAGAAAATGTACAGCATTGAAGAGAGCGTTCCCTAGGCTTCCAACCTTAGATGCTATCGCACTGGGAGAACCTGGTGTGCTGGCTCTAAGGAACAGTACAGAGCATAGGGTGGAGTGGAGACACCACGGCTAGGCTGAGACCACGTGGGGACTCGATTGTTCTTGTGCACACCGAGACCGATAAGCTGCACTTTTGCTACCCTGAGCCAAAGACCTGTCATGTTTTTGACAAAATGCTGTACTCCAGTGAACTTTTGCTTATTATAATATCATTATAATACCAAAACACATCTCCATCCCAAAAGCTACCCTCCTCTAAGGTGCGACCACCCCCCACTGAGCACGCGCTCTGAATTTCTCAGAGCCTATTCCTTTAAATGGAGATGGGAACACTTTTCACCAATCATAACTAAGATATGCTTGACTAGAGTCACTCAAGCTCCACCTAAAAGATAGAAAATAATATAAATTGGCCTAAGAGAAAGGGGATGTTGGAGAAGATACCATCACGAGGACATATACCATCACAAGGACCTCCTGACTTCTGGGATCAGTCGACGGGCTGGGCCTCTCTCCCCACCCCCCCCACTGGGATGCCTTTGGGTGAGATTTGAACACTTGGTTATACTGGGTATCTCCATGAAAACTTAGAAATCTCTATAGAGTCTTTGTGCCTTTTAACACGTTAATAGCCAGGCTGTGTACCTGTGTATTTCATGCATGCCAGCCTGCTTTTGCAGATGGTAAATTAGCGTTGGCAATCCAAAGAATCTCTGTACCTGTTGCTGTAATAAATTGCACTTAATTGCATTGTTCCTAGCTGTCTGTGAGTAGTTCTCATTGAACACAACTAGAGTAAGGGTGTGTTACGTTGGTGATGAGTCCGTGACTGTGATTGTTCAGTCTGAACGGACCCACATCGGTAAATATATTATTGGTGAATCTGTGACCGTGATAGTTCAGTACCCTGAATCCGACCGGACCCGTAAGGGCTAATTGGCTACACACCTTAACACGACAGGCTCACATCTACCTGGTCTCTGATGGGCCAGAGACAGATACCTGGGTGGTACACTGATTGTGAGACACCCCACCCCCTCCACCCTCCCACCCAAGTACCTGGTAGGCCCATGCAGGAAAGAAGGCTTGGACATGGGTTGTCTTGTCCATTCTGCCTGAGTACAAGTGGACAGCAGTAGGCTTTGAAGATCATGGTGAGGTTACCTCCGTCTGGTCAGGTGACAGGACAGTAAGAGTGGTGAGTTGGGACACTTGTTTGAAGGATGGTTTCCAAGATGAAGAAAAAAATAAAAACCAAAATGAAATACGGTAACGTTTAATAAACAATAAAATATACTCCACAACTGTATGCTAGATCCAAGCTGTATCCAGTGAAGCTTCCACAAGAGGTAATCTTATAAGAAATGTTATAAATAGGTAGATATGAAATGTTAAATATAAACACAGTTAAAGAGTTGGCTAAAGAGACAAATGGACTACATAAAGACAGGGCAGTCTTTCAACTTCCTGAAGTTCCAAGCAGCAACTGGAGAGTTATCAGAATGAGCAGAGAATAAGGGCAGGGGTGAAAATGAAGAATAATGGAAAGTGCTTATGTCCACATTGGCTGCTGAAAAGATTACTTTAGAAATGGTCATTTTGTCTGGATAAGTGAAAATATATGAAAGATTAGAGAAATTAAATACATGTTACGACAAGCAGAAAATAGTGGTAAGGAAGTTACAGGAGGAGATCAAGTTCTTGATACACTTCCTGGAAATTCCCATTTTGGCATGATGGATAAACCTTGTAATTTTATTAAGATGGTTCAATCATTTCAGCTAATGAATAACTGTTTATATTTCTATAAAATGCTGAAAGATGTTCTTCAGTTTTTCGGACAGACCTCAGTAGCTCCATGCCACAGTTCTCTGCCATGGCCCTTCAGGAACTGTAGATGGAAACTGGGCAGAGGGTTGCCAGGCATCTACACTGGCACCAGGTGTTTGTTTCCCTGTAACTGAAGACATCTGTGTCCCTGTAGCAGCATCCCACCCCAGCTCTGGAAACCACTTTCCTACTTTCATTTTCAAACAAAAACACCACTGAGAATCCCCCTGGACACCAGTTTATTAAACAAAACCAAAACAAACAAACATCACAACAAAACCAAGCAGCTTCAGGAACTGCAAAGAAAACTGGGAGATTTTCCCATCCATTTCTCATCCATGTTAAACCAAAACTTGGATTCACTGGAGCAAATCCTGACATTTTGCTCAGTTGTCCAGCTGCTCCAGCGCATCCATGTCATCTGGGTCAAGCCTCTTGATCTCGGTCTCTGAAGAAAGAAAACAAATAGCAGTGCCTGCCGAGTACAGCCACACACCAGCCTGCCCAGGAGTTGGCAAAGGCAAAGCACTGCTGCTCTGGGGCTGCTAGCAGTGGCAAACCCTGGGAGCAATGCCCAAGACTCTCGGCCCTGCCTTCCACACATGAGATAAAACAAGCTGTGAGCTGGTCAGCCTGCTCCTGCCTTTGCCTTTCACAGTAGTACACGCTGGATTAGAGGTGACACAGTTTCCAGCCATCTCAGGACACCTCTGGGATACTGCTTCCTGGCTCAGGGCACGTGCTAACCTCGCTCTGGGCTGGAAAGCTACCCAAAGTGCTCAGCATAGCATTTCCAGTCCAGTTCAAATGATAATCAAACTTTGAGAAAGCATAACGTACACAAACCTGACCAACAAATGATAAGGGACGTAGTGATGGGAACTCAGACCTGACCAACAAATAATAAGGGACGTAGTCGTGGGAACCCAAACCCGTCAGTCACACTGACTGATAGAGCTCAGAATGTTTATTCCAGAGAGGTTATCCGATCAAGGACCTTGGCAACTGGGAAACATGGGAAAAGGGGGAAACCAGGAACAAAACACGCAGAGACACAGACCTGACAAAACAAATGAGACAATGACAAGAAACTAACCGCACCACCCACACTAACTGGGGGGCTATCGAGAAACTACAGGTGCCGCTTCCCAGAAGAACAACCTGCACTTTACAACTGTAATGCTGCGAGCCAGGGGGACCTGGACTGGAAGGGGTGTGGGAACTGGGCGGGCTGTACAAACCCATGATGGGACATGCAGCAGGAAAGGGAGATGGGAGGAGCAAAGAGGGGGTAAGCAGGAAAGGGTACAGAAGCGGCCAGTTGCATGTGAAATGGGGCTAGGTGGTGTGCTTATTTGGTTTAGCCCCGAGACTGATCGCCACGGTCTGTCTTGGAGTCTTACACCTGCTTAATTTTTTTCCCACTTCTGTCTCTCTGTGATCTCACACTCAATCCCCAGTGCGTGTGTGTGTGTGCACGTGCGTGTGTGCAAACAGCAAGGACTAAGTTCCAGCTACTGGCCAGACCTGTGTGTGAATGAAAACTGGTGCCAACTCCTGCAGTCAGACAGGGACAAGGCCGACCCTGGCCTCCTGTGCCACCTACTGAAGCCAGTGTAGGGGTCTCACTGCAGATACGGGAGCAAGCGCGGTTCTTCAGCCCCCAGCCACTGGGCCGGAAATGGGGTGCATCCAAAAAACCATCTGTTCGGGGGCACCGGCGTGACTGTGAGTGTGTGTGCATGTACATGAACTCAAACTGATAGCTGCTGGGGGCAGAGGTGAGCATCTGTACCTTCTACAGACTGTGGGCATGGTGTGTGTGTGTATTCACCTGCAAACTTCAACCTGGGCCAGCTAGTGACTGTGGGGTCCCTCAGGTCAAGGCCAGGGTACCAGGTGCATGGGTGGGGTCCATGCGGGTATCGGGCTGGACCTGCCAGCGAGTAGGGGAGCCGTCAGAGGGCAGCGGTCTGGTCTGGGACACTAGGGGAACAGAGGGGCTGTGATGGTGCTTGCAGACCCACAAAGACGTGTGTGCGTTTGGACCCTGGAAATGCATGTGTGGGCTTGCACTAGTGACCATCCGTCTCTGCCAGACAATGAGGAGAAGGGGATTTGTGTGTGCTTGTATGTCTGTCTGTATGTGTGTCTGTATCTTTGTGTGTGTCTGTGTGTGTTTGTCTCAGGGACATGTGTTCAGTGGCACTGCTGAGTGAGCCTGCAAAGGATAAAGTGGCAGATGCATCCCTCAGCCTGGGCAGAGACCCCAGGTGCCCGAGCACCAGGCTACGCTTCAGCAGCCCAGAAGGACCGTACTGGTCTGTACTGGCCTATGCTGTGCTTCAGCAGCCAGGCATGGGGGTCCTGGGCCAGAGCGGCTGCAAGAGGTGGCCACACTCCTGGCATCCCTTAACACTTCCCAGCACACTTCTCATCCACATGTCCCTTAGCTCTTTGCAGCACCACAGAGCTGGGCACAAGGATACTCACGGAAATGCTCCTCTATACTGTGAACGAGGTATGTGGTCTGCCTTTCCACCATGTTGAAAGCAATGCCCTTCTTCCCAAAGCGACCCGTTCGCCCAATGCGGTGCAGGTAGGTCTCAAAATCCAGCTGTTTCTGCTGATTAACAGGGAGGCTGAAGTTCACCACTATGGTGACTTGTGCCACATCAATCCCTGAAAGACAGAGAGGTTTCTCGCAACCAGGCTCCTACAGCTCTGAAAGCAGTCACCTGCCCCCAGATCGGGGCCAGTCCATTGCCTGAGCACTTGCAGAATAAAGAAGTCAGCCCTGGCTCTGCAGCGCACACTACGACGACGTGTCAAGGCAACCAAAGACCTAGAGGCCATGGAGCACGGTTCGTGTCACCAGAAACAAAGCAGCATCGTGTGTCCCCTGCAAGTTGATGGGGCATGGGGCAAAGCAAGGGGACTCCCACACTGCAGACGCTGCGAGGGTGTTGCTTTTCAGGATACGGTACCTCTAGCACAGACGTTTGTGGTGATGAGGACCTTCTCCTTCCCGTCGCGGAATCTCTGAATCACATTGGCCCTCTGCACTATGGTCAACTCTGCCGTCAGCATGGCGACCTGGTGCCCATCCTTGATCATCTCCACCGACAGCCAGTCTGCACTCCTGCGAGTCTAGATGGGTGGGAGAGGCAGGAGGAGCTTTCGCAGCAGCTCTGCTTCTGCTCCTCTCAGTCATTGCCAGTCCTTCACTGGCATGCTTCCCCTAAATCCCCTGCTCCTTTCAGCTGAGCCCCTGAGCCCCTGCTGCTTCTTAACAGGCAGAGCCTCAGAAGAAGACCAAAGTGACGCAGACGAGCAAGAAGCCCTTTTCAGGACACAAAGTGCAAAGGGTAAGGAAACCCAGTATGTTTTCCACGCAATGCTCCCTGTGGAAGCCAGGCAAACATGGTCTCAACCGTCATGAGAGATGCTGTTAAAACACCTCTTTTAAAGGCTGCACTTGCTGCAAGTCATAGTGCCCGTGCCTTCAGCTCCAGCCAATCTAACGGCAGGCTGTGCCAGAAGGGCCGTCCTTTAAATGCTGTCCATGTGCTTCCCATCCCTCCCTTCCATCTCCTCCCTCCTTTTGATGGTCTCGGCAGAAGTACTGAGGCCACGCTGCAAGACGGATCGTTTACATACCACTGACTGCAAGGACACCACCACTCTCCCCCGGCAGCTAGTGCTGCTTTACCTGGCAGAATATCATAGCCTGGCCAATGGTGATGCTGCCGTAGATGTTGCACAGGGCCTCGTACTTCTCCTCTCTGTTCCTGCACACAAAGTAGTACTGCCTGATATTGCTCAGGGTGAGCTCTTCCTGACGGAGCTTTATTATGATGGGGTTGGAGACAATTTGCATTGCAAAATTCCACACCGTTTCCTTGAAGGTTGCCGAGAAAAGCAGCATTTGGCAGCCCCTAGGTAAAGCCCTAGAGCAGAAAAAGGACTTGTTAGCCCTGAGGCATGCTACAAGCACCCCTGGATCAACAGGCCTTGGAAACAAAGGGATTCCTCCATCCCGAGAGGGACATTCCTCAGGCAGCGCAGCACAGCACAGCACAGCACAGCCCTCCAGCACAAGTCAGCTCTATGAAGAGGCCTGTCAAAATAAGCTATTCTGCATTTGCAGTATTAGTATTCCAAAAGGCTATCTACAAACGGAGGAAAAAACACCCACTTAACATTGGCCTCCTTCTTTGGACCTGCAGACACCGCTCACACACAGCGCTTGCACATGCCGAGGACAGTTCCCCGTATCCCCTGATTCTCTAGCTACATTTCAAGCCCTGTCATTCACTCTGTAAAGAACTCATGGCCCACAGTTTTTTAGCCACAATTCAAAGCCATCCATCGCCTATGAAAGCGGACAAAGACTTTTGAAAAATCTTACATTTCAATAATGGATAAAGCGAGTCTTTTTTGAATGTGCTTTTATCCAGGCCAGCTTTGGTTGTATTCAAAGGAACAGCAAATAAAACACGGCCGCTGAAGAGCTATCCCCATCTGAGGTTCAGAGACGTTAAGCCCTGTTATGGAGCAAGAACCTGAAGAGTTCCAGCCTGAGGTTTGACTTTCGGTGTCTTGTAACAGGATGTGAGTTATCAACTTCCTGTTTTCCTCAGACTGCTGACAATACTTTGAATGCATCCAATTTGAAAGAACAGCAGAAAGCCTTTGAAACTGGTAAAGCCACTCCCTACATCGTGCCAAAGAGAGCCCAAGGAAGAACCTTTAGCATGCCTTTAGCAGAGTTCAGCTGTGTGGGACACTCTTCTAGGGAGAACTTTTTCCACCTGCATTTCAGCTAGAAGGGATGAACCCAGACCATCTAAAAACAGGTTTCCTTTAAAAAGGAGTAGCTAGCTGCTAGCCACAAGGTGCTTTTCTCCAGCTCCCCAAACATATCCAGCTGAGCTGAGCACACAGAGGAGGTGGCAAGAGCTGGGTGTGACACTCATCTCTCTCACTGTCACCAGGAAACTGTGGCTCCTGTCAGCCTGGGCAGTGGGACGCTGCGGGTCAACCACTGACCCTGCCTGGCAGAGCAGCCTGGTGCCCAGAAGTCCTCATTAGTCTGCACCACGCCCTGAAGAAAGCCTATTTCAAGCTATTTTGTTTGTGTCGCCTTCAACACAACGCACCGTATCACAGAATATCCTGAGTTCAAAACGACCCACAAGGATCATCGAGTCCAACTCCTAGCTCCACACAGGTCCACCCAAACACCAGACCACGTTTCTGAGAGCATTGTATACTACTTCCTTAGTATAGCTTCTAGTCCTGCATCCACGTCATTTATGAAAACATTAAAGAGCACTGGGAAACATGAAAGAGACCTGGAATCCCAAACCCAGTGACGTATCAGCTCAAAGGAAGTTAAAGTGAGCTGAAAATCTTCCTATTCATCTAACGGCTACAGTTTTAAAGAAAGCCACATCCCAGGACTAAGCAGACCAGAGCCTGCCGATGTGCAAGAAAGAGCTCATTCTCACATCAGCAAAAGCCTTCTGCATCAAAGGGATGCTCTTTCCCTGTTTATTCGGCTGGTTTGGTGGCTGATTTGCTCAAAGCTGAGCAAACAGGAAAAAGCAGGCAAGGAGGATTTACTTGTCTACGTTCTGATCAGGAGCAAAGCAAGGACTGGCCAAGGACATCCAAGGGATGTTGTAGTCACAGACAATTTCTTTGGCTCCCTTGTTTTGCAGTTTCTTGCATACAAAGTGGTTTTCTTTCTTTCTTTCTCTCTCTGTCTTTTCCTGTCTCTCTTGCTCTCTTTCTTTCTCTACCCAATGTATCTAACGGCATCTAGAAACACTGCATTTGACTATCTCTAACTGTGTCAGGACACAAGCCGACGCTGGTATTCACCTCTGAATGCGAATGCTTTGGTACGAGAAGCCCTGATGGTCGATCATTACGTCAGCTTCATCCAGCACAAACAGGCTGATTCTCTTCATATTCACCACTCTCCGTTTGAAACACCAGTCCAGCATTGTCCCAGGAGTCCCGATGACAATCTGCTCCTCCAGCATGGCGCCTGGCAGAACTGCGGGAGGAGAAATCCTATCAGACCACCTCTGTACAAGGAGCAGTACGTTCCTCGGCCACACACACCTGGCTGGGAATGAGCAGGGTAGTTTCCAGTGAGATAGGGACTCAAAATCTGCTATGTTCTGGCTGCTTGAGCATGGTTCCCACCCTGTTGCTTCAGCTTCTGACTGCCTAGCAATGCCTTTGAGGGGGTCATTGCAAAGCGGAGCTCAGGAGCTTAACACTGCAGGTAGCCATCAAGCAGGGCTGACGCTTCCCTGCGGCCTTGTGGGGTGGAGACCAGCAAAAGGGGTGCCCCACCTCTGAAAGGAGACAGTGGTCACGAGAATGACTCCTTAGAAGGCACGGGAATTCACGCACTGTTTCTTGTGCCTTCCGAGCTCCGCACAGCTCCTGGTATTTCACAGCTCTCACAGCATCCCGCTAGTTCCTTACAGGACTGTTACACCGCCCGCAACTCTGCTCAGCAGGACTGCACTCACCTCTGTTTCCCTGGACAGCGTATGTAACCCTAATGTCACCACAAAACTGCCCCATCTTCTCGATCACTTGTCCAATCTGCAGGGCCAGCTCGTAGGTTGGAGCCAAGCAGAGGCACTTAGAGAGATAAGAGAGCTGTCAGACAAGAGCCACATCTTTTCAAAGTAGACAGCGCCCCTGGCATGGCATACCCTACGCAAATGAGAAGGCATTTCAAAGGAACGGAAAGCTCAGCACGCTAAAATCTCACCGCTAAACTCTTTCAAATCTGCAGAGGGATCAGCAACGGCAGTCACATTTGCAGGTTTGGAAGATGGGAATACAGCTGAAGGCAGGTAGGCAGAAAGGAGTCAAGGTAACTACTAGGAGAGGTCCTTTCTTTACTGTGAGGGTGACAGAGCACTGGAACAGGCTGCCCAGAGAGGGTGTGGAGTCTCCTTCTTTGGAGATAGTCAAAACCCACCTGGATGCCATCCTGCGCAGTGTGCTCTAGGTGATCCTGCTCAGCAGGGGGGTTGGACTAGATGATCTTCAGAGGGCCCTTCCAACCTCACCCATTCTGGGATCCTGTGATTTTTGCTAGGAAAAATTGTTTCCTGAGGCACAGTGCCATTTGTTTCTGTGCCCAGCTTTCAACTGAGAGTTTAAATTACGCATGACGCTTGAGATTCAAGACTTTTAAGTGCAGTAACCAGCTTGCGTAGGTGATTCTGAACCCACAGAGGTGACTTGCCTTCACAGGAGCTTTTACGACACCATAAACTAGCACAAGTCACAGGAAACAACAGCTGGAGTCCCTGCGGGTGCTAGTCAAAGTTGGCTGGATGCTCCTCAAAATACAAAGTCTGGATACCTAGGGCCTGGCTAAATCCACTGCTACCAAGTAAAAGTACCTTCCTTTAGCTGGCAGCTTCATCCACTCCTGAGCTTTCTATCCGACCTGCCTGCTGCTGGGACACTACCTGGGTGTTTATCATCCCACTACAGCGACCACAGCAGATAGAAAACCATAGAGATGGGGACAAAACCAGAGCTCTGTCCGCGGACAGCAGCTTGAGGGTGCAGGCAAACCCCTGCCGTACGGGCTGTCCCCTTCCTACATTACCTGCGGGTACTTCTCAGCACCATTAACTCTGCTCAGCATCGCCAACACAAAAGCTGCCGTTTTCCCTGTCCCTGACTGGCTCTGTGCAATCAGATTTTGGGGCCTGCAAGGCAAACGCTGCTTAGTTGAGCACAAAGGTTTGGCATCCCTGCACTGGCACCCCAACGCCACAATGCCTCAAGGGAGCTAAGACAGCGGTACCGGTCTGCTCACCCATGCGGCCTTGGTACTCACGGATGTGCCAGCATCATTGGCAGAGCTGTCTCCTGGATTTTGGACGGCCTGTTGAAGTCCATGGTGTAAACCCCCTGCAAGAGCTCCTTCTTCCTGTCCAAAAGCATCAAAAGGGACCATTTCACAAAGAATGGGTAACAGCGCCCAGGGGCAACTCCAAAGCCTGCCTGCGTCGAGAGCTGCCGCCTACTCACAGGCGCAGCTCTTCAAAGGTTTTCACAGAGAAGAGAGGCGAGTTGGGGTCCTGCTGCAGGATCTCCACGTCATGGCTGGACTCCACGAGGGATGTGTGGATCAGCTTGTTCAACAAGGAGCTTTCTGCCAAGTCCACTAGAAAAGGGGCGAGCTCATGAAAAACCCAGGTGTTCAGGAAAAGCCTCCCTTCGGGACCCCCTTCCCACAAACACGGGGTTCTCCAGCCATCCGCCCCCCTACCGACCCCCGGCACCCCTGACACCGGCGGCTCTTTGCCTAATTCCTGCATAATCCCCACCACCTACCTCAGTCCCAAGGAACCCGGCTGGAGTTCGTGGCAGCCTGCCACCCTGCCCTGGCCCATGCCTCCGTTTCCCTCCCCTGCTGCCGAGGCTCCGGGAGGCGCTCGCTGGTCGCCCGGCCTGGCCCTGGGGGTGCTGGCCCTGCGGAGGCCCCGGGGACAAGGACCAGCACTGCGTCGCAGGGCCGGCGGGACCCACCTCTATCTTCCTCCTCGCTCTCCTCGTCCTCGCTCGTCCAGGCGGGCCCTGCCACAGGAGAAAAAACACGGATGCTCACCACCACCCCGCAGCTCCGCTCGGGCTGGCCCCAGGCCCCAGGGCCCGAGGGCCCGGCCCCGAGGGGGTCCCAGGGCCGTCCCTCACCCCGCTGCCGACACGCACACAGCTCCCGGCGCGGGCCTGCAAACCGCTGCCGGCGGCCAGGCGAGCCGCAGAGCCCGCGGCGCCAAGGGCAGAGGTGGCCCCGGCCAGGGGTCCACAGGAGGGGGGGGCTGCCCGGGGACGGGCTGCCCGGGGACGAGCTGCCCGACAGGAGGCTGCCCCGGCCCCGCGCCCGCTCCCGCCGCCGGCGGCCGCCGTCCGCCGCCGAGGCCATCGCGCCCGCGCCGCCACAGCTCGCGAACCTTCCCG
>JAACYO010010905.1:0-20999 GCA_011074415.1 Stictonetta naevosa
GGAGCTGGAGCAGCTGCTGGGTCTGTCACTAGGTTGATAGTAGTATCAATTGCAGCTCAATAGGCATAGGCCAGGCCCCAACACGCTACAGTGAGTTGCGTCACTTTGGAACTGCCAGAGTCATGACACTCTTTTTCCAAGCATTCTACCAGTTTTTTAGGATTTTGCAGTTGTTCAGGGGTGAATTTCCACAACACCGGAGGTGCCCATTGTCCTAGAAACGTGCCCATATCCTCCCACACTCCCTGCCACTCACAAGTATCCCGCCTCAGGACAAATCTCTGGATGAGATTCCTAAGTAGTTGTTTAACCTTAAACAAAACCTGAAGTGCATTCAAGAGACATAACAACAAGAACATGCTGGTCTGAGTATCCCAAGGATATTCAACATCTTGGAGAGCTATTGTAACTAGCTCGGTGGATAAGAGGGTGCTGAAGGAGAAAGGGAGAGTGAACAAGTAGGAAAAACTATCTTTCCCTGTCCCCTCCACAGACTGGTTCCCTGATGAAAAAAGGCAGTAGGTGTAATTGTTAATAGTTTCTGAGATATAGTTTCCAAAGTACAGAGTCGACGACAGTGTTGAGTACAAATACCAAGTTAGAGTCATGACCAGATATTTCATCATATCATAAGCTATTGTTACACCACACAGTACCATAACGATCTTAAACCAGGGCCCAGAAAGGATAAACAGTACTTATACCAATTTTAGTTTAACACACTCTGGTCAGATCTGTCGTTATTTCAACCCTTCGTGCCCCATGTTGGGCGCCAAAAGGACTGTTGTGGTTTAACCCGGCTGGCAGCTAAATACCACACAGCCGTTCGCTCACCCTCCCCTCTCCCTCTCTGCGATGGGGGAGAGAAACAGGAAAGTGAAGCCTGTGGGTTGAGATAAAGACAGTTTATTAAGATAGAAAATAATAATAATAATAATATGTACAAACAAGTGATGCACAATGCAATTGCTCACCACCCGCTGACCGATGCCCAGCCCATCCCCGAGCAGCCGCCCCCCCACCCTGGCTAGCCACCCCTGTATATTGTTGAGCATGACGTCAGATGGTATGGAATACCCCTTTGGCCAGTTTGGGTCAGCTGTCCTGGGTCTGTCCCCTCCCAGCTCCTGCTGCACCCCCAGCCTGCCCGCTGGCAGGACAGAGCGAGAAGCTGAAAAGTCCTTGGCTTGGTGTAAGCACTGCTCTGCAGCAATTAAAACATCAGCATGTTATCAGCACTCTTCTCATCCTAATCCAAAACATAGCACCCTACTAGCTACTAGGAGGAAAAATAACTCTGTCCTAACTGAAACCAGGACAGCAGTGAACAACAGGTTTTTTTGGGAGCTGCTCCAGGTGTGGGTCTGTGATACCGGGTCTATTCATCAGGAGTGGATTGGTCCGGCTTAGGACCCCGTGGGGTCCACCCCTCCCCAGTATCACCTGCTCCTGCATGGGCTCCTCTCCGCAGACTGCAGCGTGGAAATCTGCTCTGCTGCGGGGGGGGGGGCGGGCCCCCCAAACAGTCTTCCCCACCAGGGGCCTCTCTGTGGGCTGTGGGGGGGCTTCGGCTCTGGCACCTGGAGCACCTCTGCACTGCAGTCCCCCTCCTCTACACTGACCTTGGTGTCTGCAGGGAGATTTCTCATTCCTCACTCTCCCAGCTGCTGTTGTGCAGCATTTTTTTCCCCTTTTCTTGGATGTGCTCTCATAGAGATTTAAACTGCAATGCTCATGGCTTGGCTCTGGGCAGCGGTGGGCCCCTTTGGAGCTGGCTGAAACTGGCCCTTATCTAACATGGGGCAGCTGCTGGATTCTTCTCACAGGGGCTACCACTGCAGCCCCCCCCACCAGAACCTTGCCATGTGAACCCAATACACTGTGTGAGAAAAATCTCAAATAATTTTCTTCAGACAGGATCTTCTGTGAAGCTATTTTATTTGCGATTGCAATGGCGGGCATCCTGTCAATTAGGAGTGCATTTTAGTAAACAAATCATAACCTTTTATTCCCTGTTACCCGACTCCTGATCACCTCCCCTGTTTCCTCATTGGCTGAGTATTATAGGTTCACAAGTTACTCAATGCTCCTCTATACCATATATGTACAATTTTTCTTTTTTTCACCCCTTTGATTTCTCCTTTCTTATGTTTTGAGAACTTGTGATCTTTGTTTTACTGTTCTCACACTGCTCATCCTGTTTTTCTCAAGCTTCTACCTTATTTTGGAACAGTGAGGCTTTCTACTGTCCACTTATCTACTTAGCATTTCTCCTTATTATGACTACACAACTAGCTTGGAATACTGAAAAGTAATTCTCTACTGCAAAAACACAACTTAGTTTCTCACACTGAGGCAGCTAGGTCATTACTCGCCTGTAAAGTATTACAGCTTAAATTAACTAATGAAACCCTGAAGGTGATGGGGTTAGAAGGGACTGGGATAACAGTGCCACTTTTTGGGGACACCAAGCTGAGACTAGGGATAGAATGATCACTGGGCAATTATTGTATGCACCCGAGGCAGGGACTAACTTGTTGGGAAGGGATTTGATGATGAAATTGGGCATTCAAATAGTAAACTTTTAGGCTGGAATAATAGTGTTATTAATGGGGTGCTCTCAGACTCTGAGAGCAAAGATATATTTGCCTTTGAGTGGAAAGACCCTGAAATGGGGTGGAAGCAGCAATACAGATGGACAATTTTACCTCAGGGGTTTACAGGGCCACCAATTTATTTGGGCAAGTTCTAGAACAAATTTTGGAGTAATTCCAACCTCCAAAGGAGGTGTTACTATTACAATATGTGGATGATCTTTTATTGTCAGGACAGGAGAAAACAGTTGTGAAGGAAGCCACTAACAAGGTATTTGACTTTCTGGGAAAACAGGGCTTGAAAGTATTGGGAAAATAAATTAAAATTCGTAGAAAGAGAAGTCAAGTATTTAGGGAATCTAGTGTCTGAGGGAAAATGAAGAATAAATCCAGAGCGGATTCAGGGAATTGTTGAGCAACCCCTACCCAAAACTAAAAAGAACTAAAAAGTTTTAAGATAAAGAGGTTTTTAAAGAATTAGGAGTCACAAAGTCCAAAGGAAAACAGACTCCCTGAAGGGAGAGAAATGCTGAATAAAGTACTAATGAGGCAAATATTAACTGTTTTACATCAAGAGGGTCATTGGGGAATTCAAGCAACGTGTGACGCTGTGCTATGGAAATATGTATGTGTAGGAATATATATATATACATATATATATATATATATATACTCTGGCTGAACAAGTACGCAGGAGTTATGTAGTATGTTAAAAGGTAAATAGGAAAACTATCCGCAGTCAGCCCAAAGAGGGGTGAGAACCAGGAATTCAATGCTTCCAAAATGTACAGGTAGAATTTACAGAACTCCTAATGTGGACTCTAGGAATTAAGTGGAAATTTCACACTCCTTGGCATCCTTCCTCTTCTGGAAGGGTGAAACAGATGGATCAGACAGTAAAGAAGCAATTGACTAAGTTCTGGAAACTTGGCTTCCCCAAATGAAGTGCTTACTTTTGGCACTTCCCCGAATTCAAACTGCACCAAGAAAAGATGTGGGAGTTTCACCATATGAAATATTATTTGGATTGCTGTACATGGACAAAGGGAATGAATTACCTCAATTTGAGACAAAAGATGCTTTTCTTAAGAACTATATCCTCGGGATGTCGTCCTCTTTGTCATCTCTCAGGACCCGTGGACTGTTAGCTCAAACCCCACCCTTGGAAGCCCTGATCCATCCATTCCAAGAAGGAGATTGGGTTCTGATGCGAACATGGAGAGAATTGAAACTGCAACCTGAGTGGTACGGACTGTTCCAAGTGCTCCTGACTACTGAGACGACAGTAAGAATGGCTGAGAAAGGGTGGACTCATACCTGGGTAAAAGTTTATCTTAGTAATACCTATTCTCAATGGATTAGGGATAGGATTGAGGGAAAAATCAGCATTTCCAATTAATCCAGAACATGTCCTGAGTTATATCTCGAAATAATTGTTGGATTTGCAGCCAGATGCCTAGAAAGACTGAAAAGGCCTTGTCCCTGATTGCTATTTCCAGCAGCAAATGTGTCTGGTTTCTCTAGATTTCTAAAAATGACAGATCATACACAGTCCCAGGAAGGAATAGATTTTGAAGTTGAGCTCCCTACACATAATCCTGTCTACAATATACTGTGTTATCAAAGGTGCCTTTTAAACAACATTGATAGAAAACTCAGGGGGCAATAGTACTGACCCTGGATGTGGAAATATCCATGAAGTAGGGAATAATCCATACTGTACCATATATGGTAGCCACGGGAATGCTAGTATACATTATGCACACCATATACAACATGAGAATCCTGTAACTGGATGGCCTGTCCCAAATGGCAAGGAGTGGTGCTGGCTATGTGGCAATAAAGCCAGGAAGGTGTTGCCCCTGGGATAGAACAGAGCTTGCACCCTGGAAGCAATAATTCCAAATGTAACTATAATTGAAGACCCACAAAGCCAAAGCCCCTATGAGACCACACGCAGAATTAAGCAGACTTCAGATAAGCCTCTAGTAAAATCCTTTAGCATTTCACAGTTTTGCAAGGTGGTTTTTACCTTGGTTAGGGGTGAGTGAATTAGAAAACGCTATTGTAAATATCTCAGCTATAATTGAAGAACTAGAAAATAAGTTTGATAAGTTTGCTAAAATAGTACTCTAGAATTGAATAATATTAGATTTATTAATAACCTCATGAGGAGGAGTGTGCACTGTAATTATTACTAGTTGCTGTATATATGTAGATCAAATGGGAAGAATTTGACTGATCTCAAAAATATTTGGGGAAAAAAAAACAAACAACACAACAAGATCCTACATAGAGTAACTCATGATGACAATTCCTCGGGATTTAGAAACATTTGGGAGAAACTAACTTTGTGGTTACCTGAACAGAATTGGCTCAAACAACTATTTGTTGGTATTGTAATAATAATGGCATTGTATATCTGTCATCCCCCGTGACATCCGAATAAGAATATTGCACCTTAATGTTGGAAAAACTCAAGATTGCAGTATGTGAAGAGGTGCAAAAACAACAATAGGAGTAATAAAAGAAGACAGGGGAATTGTGAGAAACTAAGTTGTGTTTTTGCAGTAGAAAACTAATTTTCTGTATTCTAAGGTAGTTGTGTAGTCATAATAAGGAGAAATGCTAAGTAGATAAGTGGACAGTAGAAGGCCTCACTGTTCCAAAATAAGGTAGAAGCTTGAGAAAAACAGGATGAGCAGTGTGAGAACAGTAAAACAAAGATCACAAGTTCTCAAAACATAAGAAAGTAGAAATCAAAGAGAAAAGGGAGAAATTAAGGGGTTGAAAAAAAAAGAAAAATTGTACGTATATGGTATAGAGGAGGGTCGAGTAGCTTGTGAACCTATAGTACTCAGCCAATGAGGAAACAGGGGAGGTGATCAGGTGTCGGGTAACAGGGAATAAAAGGTTATGATTTGTTTACTAAAATGCACTCCTAATTGACAGGATGCCCGCCATTGCAATCGCGAATAAAATAGCTTTACATAAGATCCTGTCTGAAGAAAATTATTTGAGATTTTTCTCACAGGACTGCGAAGCCAATAGTCTGGAATTAGCGGGTAGGGAACCCAGGCAGCTGGGATCCCTTGCTAGGGACGCAGGCATTGACAAAGCAATTGGAAATGGAGCACTAATCTTCACCCTCTGGAGGCATGTTCTGTCAGGTGCGAAGGAAAGGTATCCCTTCAAGGATGATGTTGTATGTCAACCAGGCAAGTGTACCATCATGGAGAGGGGAATACAGTACCTGAGGGAATTAGCTGTGCTGAAGGTGATTTATGATGACCTAGACAAGGAATAGCTATCCAAAGATCCAGATGAAGTCAAGTGTACATGACCCATGTGGCCAAAGTTTGTACGGAGTGCACCATCATCATATGTTAACTTACTGGTGTGAGAAAGTTGTGTTTTTGCAGTGGAAAGTTCCACTAACCTTGCATATTCAAAAGTGATTGTGCAGGCATGACAGTGGCATAGCAGTGGGGAGTATGTTAAGCAGATAAGGGGAAAGTCCCATTGTCTCAAAATAAGGAGGATAGCTAAGAAAAGCAGGACGAGCAGTGCAAAATCAGTAAAAACAAAATCACAGGCCCTCTAGTCACGAGAGAAGAAGGAAAAGAAAGGAAAAGGAGAGATTAATGGCTAGTCAAATCAAATTATACATAAATAGTATAGCTACAAGAGTTGAGTAGTTTGTGAACCTGTAGTACTCAGCCAATGAGGAAATGGGAGGAATCAACCGTCGGGTAATAGGGAATATAAGGTTATGATATGCTTTTGCTGTGCACTCTTGCTTGCAGGACGCCCGTCATTGCAATCGCAAATAAAAATGCTACTTCACTGAGATCCTCGCCTGAGCCTTTGTTATTGGCTGCAGATTGTTTCTCACAAACTGGGGGTTCGTCCGGGAGCCGGTCACCTTCTAGGGAGCCCCATTTCGAGAATTTACCCCATAACTCTGTGTACAGACCAAGGTAAGAAATATTAAGTATTGCCTTGGGGGTTGGGTAAGAATCTTGTGTGAAGTGTGACTGAGACGTAGTGTTGTACGAAGCAAGTATGGGGTCCTGATCCATGGTTCCGTAGCTCCGCGAGGAGCATGGTTGGATATGGACGTAGCAAGAGGTAGAAGGAAGAAAGGAAAAGTCTTGTCAGTCACATTTACAAGGACTAGGAAAAATGGGCAATAAGGGTTCCAGATGAGAGGGAGATATCCCTGGGGCAGTGCCTACCGATAGTCCTTCAGGAAAAATGTTAAGGAATTGGAAAAATAATCCCAAAATTAGAGGAAATGATAAAAAGAGAATGATTACATACTGTGTATTAATCTGGACAAAGGAACCAATTAAGGAAACAGCAGTATTTTGGCCAAAATACGGGTCTGATGAAAATTCAGGCTTTACATTTATGTGTAAACAGTAAGACTCCCTTTTCAAAGGAGGAGTCATGTTATGATGCTTGTTGGGTGCAGGGGGTAAGTCAGTTTTTATTGAAAAAGAGTCAGGACCAGGAGAAAGAAGAGTCAGAGAGAAGGATGGGTCAATGGAAATCCTTGGATAATTTACCCCCTCCCTATAATCCTAATATTGCACTGGCAGCAGCAGCAGCCACCGCTCCAGGAGGGGAGCCAGGGACTGCAATTAACACTGTCCCTAGAGAAGGAGTGTATTCTAGGCTCTGGCAAAAAATAGAACAGTGTAGAAGTGATATTGATAATTTCTCCTTCCCTGATACTAACAGTATTAACACTCCTACGTATCCTCTTAGGGAGGCCCCAGTGAGGCAAGGACAAATAGGTTATATGAACTCCCACCCCCACCCCCACCCTTATCAGCAGAGGCTAGGAATTTTAAGAAGGAAATGAAATCTTTAATTGAGGACCCTATAGGACTAGCAGAACAGTTAGTTTCTAAGGCCTGATCTGTATTCCTGGGGGGAGGGGGGAGAACGATGTCAATCTTGAGTATGTTATTCACTGGAAAAGAATGTTTAGGAGGGGAATGATTAGGTGGGCACCTATGCAAGAATGAGAAAGAACTAACCACCCCTGGAGAGGGAGTAATTCTGGTAGAGCAGATATATCCGCTTATCCAACTGGGATAATAACAACACACAACTTGGAAATGAATCCTGAGGACCTGGTAGCCCAAGGGCTCTTGAAAGTTCATTTTCTGACTAAAGCCTGGCCAGATATAGAGAAAAGGCTCCAGAAGGTGGAAGGATGGAATGAACAGTCTCTGGAGACCCTCCTGCGAGAGGCCCAGAGGTGTATGTCAGGAGGGGAGATGAGAAGGAACAGCAGAGAGCAAAACTAACAGTCTTCACAGTAGACCAGGTAGTGAGGCAGAGGGCTGGAGATAGAGGAAGAAAACTTCCAGGGGAAGTCAGGCCCAAGATGGAAGGGAGAGAAAGAGAGATGAAGGAATGGCATGCAAGGAAGGCTACCTGTGTTGCAACCTAAATCCTAGCAGGGACAAGCTTTAAGAAGATGTTTTAAGAGTGTCCAAGCCAGCCACTTCAAATAGGAGTATCCAGAGTGGAAGAAGGAGGAGAAATTGTTTGCTGTTATAAATTCAGAATAGGGAAGTCAGGTCTTCTCAGAAAGCTAGTCCCACTGAGAGCCCTTGATAAATGAAAAGGTCTCAAGGGTTGAGATGACAGGGAGATCACTCTACAATTATTGTCATGGGTAAAGCAGACAGCATAGGAAGATTAATAAAATTTATTATGTACTGCTGATGGGCTGGAGCAGTGAGAAAAAAAGAAACAAGCTGAGGGTACCTTCCTCCATCCACTCTGTGATAAATGATTAAGTCCTATGGTGCCATGTCACCATAGGACTTGCTTTTCAAGGCCCAGGATAGTGTTCTAGGTGGTGGCATGGGGCACAGGATATGTTTCCAGCCATCCGGTGGTTGCTTCCACCATTGTAAGTACATGGCACTTGCCGTTGCTGGTTTGAGAAAGTGTGATGTAATCAACCTTCCAGGCCTCTCCATATTTATATTTCAGCCATCGTCCTCCACACCAAAGAGGCTTTGACCATTTGGCTTGCTTGATTGCAGCACATGTTTCACAATCATGAATAACCTGTGCTATAGTGTCCATGGTCAGATCCACCCCTCGATCACGAGCCCATCTGTATGTTGCATCTCTACCTTGATGGCCTGAAGTGTCATGGGCCCATCGGGCTATAAATAATTCACCCTTATGTTGCCAGTCCAGGTCCACCTGAGCCACTTCAATCTGAGCAGCCTGATCCACCTGCTGGTTGTTCTGATGTTCTTCAGTGGCCTGATTCTTGGGCACAGGAGCATCTACATGTCGTACCTTTGCAACCAGGTTCTCTACCCGGGCAGCAATATCTTGCCACAATGCAGCAGCCCAGATGGGTTTACCCCTGCGCTACCAGTTGTTCTGCTTCCATTGTTGTAACCTCCCCTGCAGGGCATTTGCTACCATCCAGGAGTCAGTATAGACACAGATCAATGGCCACGTTTCCCATTCAGCAACCCAGAATGCCTAAGAAAGCTTGTTTCCTTTTTGCCACATTGTGGAGACATAGCTGTTATTTTGTTGATCACATCCATTGGGATCTGACAACGTCCATTTTGCCATTTTATTCCTAAAACCTGGATCTCCTGTGCAGGTCCTTTGACTTTATTTTGCTTTATGGCAAAACCAGATTTCAAAAGGATTTGGACTACTTTCTTCTCTTTGAGAATAAGAAAGCAGGAACATTAGTGGTTATAGAGTTTGTCTTTCCAAGTAACCATTATGCATGCTGAGGCCCTGCTTTCCAGGAAGTGGCTGGACACCTATCTGCCTGCCAATGGGAAGTAGTAAAAGTATTCCTCTTTTTGCTTTGCTTGTGTGCACACTTTTGCCTTCCCTATAAGCCTATCATTATCTCGATCCATGAGTTTTCTCACTTTTGTTCTTCCACTTCTCTTCCCAGCCTGCTAGGGACAGGGAGTGAACAAGTGACTGGGTGGTTGCTTAGTTGGTAACTGAGTGTATTGGATGTACACAGCAAGGTTTTGGTAGCAAGGAGAGGCTGCAGAGGTGGTCTTTGTGAGAAGAGGTAGGGGGCTGCCCTGTGCCAGACACAGCCAGTTCCAGCAACAGACCAACCACTGGCCAAAGCTGAGCCAACCAGCATAATCTGGTGGCACCTCTGTGAAAACATATTTATGAAAGAATAAGACTCTGCAAAGCAGTGTAAGGAGTGAGGAAAAAAAAAAGTGAGACAACAGTATGAACAACAAGGTCAGAGATGAAGGCACGCACCTAGTGTGCGTGCCGAATTGTCCAAGCTACAGGGGTTATATACAATCAAAATATACATATTCATTAGATTTCTGAGAAATATTCAACATATTCATAGTATTTCCCGTAACTCGTTAAAATATGTAAATGACACATGCACAACTGTTTCTACTGGTGGTCTTTTGGGGGTCTCTGGTGGTCATCGGTAGTCTTCCTCACTGTGTTTGCTACTTGAACCCAGTTCTTGCATATGCTCAGACCATCTCATTCTTTCTTATCTTGTTCAAATTTAGGCATGCATATTAAGCTAAGTCATTTACACATCCAAAGACATGCACATCCCACAGGATGCCATCCTAACTGAACTGATACTGCATGGGCTTCCCACAGGCAGAAGCTCTACAAGAACTGCTCCAGATGTGGGTCCGTACTGTGGCATAATGACAACACAGACACCAGATCAAAAGGAACGTCCAGATCACCAGGGGGCGTAACAGCAAAGGCCTGCGATGGCAGTACCGGTGGGGGGGGGCGATGGCATAGCAGGAGGATTGGTGGTCGAGCCCGCAGCTCCCTCACTGTCTGGCAAATCACACGTTTCTGATTGTGGTCCCACATGGGTCTCTAAGGCCTCAGAGATTGCTCACCAGATGCCCAGCAATCCCGCTGCATCCTTGTCATTTTAAGTAGCAGAGTCCCACACCTTGACCTTAATTTGGTCCGATGTTTCAGGATCATAAACTGTCTGATTCATAATGAAGGGAATAAACTGTAAGGTTACCGGGACATTTTTTGTTTCTAAGGACAAATGGTTCACCATAGCGCGCAACTGCTTACCTTCGGCCAGTGAGCGGCAGTTGTGTGTGCAGGTCCGCTTCTCTCAGCTTGAGCTTCCAGCTCCGGTGCGCCTATTTCCAGTGACATTCAGTATGAGCTTCTTTGAGCTGCTTGCTGAGTTTGGCCGAACCTATCTTCATGAGGCGATCAATGTCCGTATTCCTGTCCTGGTCCCTGTTCTGCTACTGTCCCTTTTCAATCCTTTTTTGGTTTTGTCCCTTTTCTGTTAGCCTGTCCCTGTTCCTGTTCTTCATGTCCCTGTTCCTGTTCTTAATGTCCCTGGTCCTTTAATTCAGGTCCCTGTTCGGGCCCCATTTGTGGCGTAATGACCACACAGACACCAGGGTTCTTTGAGGATCAGTAACTGCTGCTACTTTATTGATGACATAACTTCATGATATCGTGTTGCCTCCACATATTGAGGACAGGCTCCCTTCTTATACCATTCCCCCACAGCAGTACTTTCCCACTAACTCTTCATTGGTCAACAACCTTGCCCGCCAACCGCAAACACCCAGCAACCCCCATGCCCCAACGGCCGGAGAACAAGCAACTCCAGACGGCAAGGCGTCTCCTGAATCTCCCCTCTTTGTTCCTGTTTCTACTGGTGGTCTTTTGGGGGTCTCTGGTGGTCATCGGTAGTCTTCCTCACTGTGTTTGCTACTTGAACCCAGTTCTTGCATATGCTCAGACCATCTCATTCTTTCTTATCTTGTTCAAATTTAGGCATGCATATTAAGCTAAGTCATTTACACATCCAAAGACATGCACATACCATGACTTCCTCGCCTATTCTTTACAGGCACATCCTCCAGGCCTGGGTTATCTTGCCCCCCTCCCCCATCCTGGGATAGAATTCTGTATGGTCTTACAGATAAGACTGACTAGTGAATAAGGCAGCACCAGACATACAAAGTTTCTAGTCTTCCTCCTATCAAACTACACATAAAATATTTCAAACTTGGTTCTATTATCCTATCATGGAGAGAACCATATGTCCTTCTGACTTAGTATCACAGACACCAAGGTCAGTGCAGAAGGAGGGGGAGGAGGTGCTCCAGGCTCCAGAGCTGAATTTCCCCTGCAGCCTGTGGAGAAGACCATGGTGGAACAGTCTGTCCCCCTGCAGCTCAAGGTGTATCATTGTGATAAATGATTGAGTCCCCAATAGGATTCTAATTTAAGTTTGTAATTTATTAAGCGAATAGAGGCAAGCAAACAGCACTGGGTGCGCCGGGAGTCTCTGCTCCACCAAGATGCACACCTGTTACATCAGGTGGCTGATTTTTATACTCCTAGACTAATACATAATCATCACTATTCCTAGAAAAGGCAGGGTTATTATAATTAGTTCCCGGAATCCGAACCCTCTCCAGACGCATGCGTATCAGTCTCTGGTGGTCTTTCTGGGGGTCTCTTGTGCTGAAGGCTCGTAGTCTTCCTCCCAGGCTTTGTCCTTCGGTCGTCCTTCAACTCCCCCTTTCTCCTTATTTGGTCGATCTCTTTGCCGGATGTCAGAGGCTTGGGCAGCATCCCATGCAAAAGTCAGCAGTTTCCTAAAAAAACCTCCTTGGTCCTCTTATCTCCCAGACTCGAGTCTCAATGTTCGTCCTTCAAACCCTCTATTTACACAAATTGCTGGGCCCTTCTTTTGCATGACACAAGAACTATGTACACTAATCACTCTGTTTTTCTTAGATAGAAGGTTATATTTCATCATTCGGCCCTAGCATTGTTCCATACTGACACGAATCAAATTAACACATTTCACAATCCCCCATTTCCCTTTTTCATGGTATTGATTCGTGGTTGGTTTTTTTTTTTTTTTTTTTTCCCAGTCGAGTCAATACTTGCCGAATTGGTACCAATTTTGGATCTTGTGTTTTTATTATCATCAGGGAATGGGTTTTCCTTTCCCCTGGTTCTGGGTCCACTGGTACCGTAGATATTTTTATTCCTTGTATAACAGAGTGTATTAATCAGGTAAAACAGGGTATTAAACATGGAATTATTAACAACCCTCCACATATTCCCAATGCAACTATCCCGAGTCTAGTAAGCCAACCATCACCCATAAAGTCCCCCCATAATTCTCTTAAATTGATTTCATTCCAAGTTTGAACTGGGACATGTGCAATTTTCTTCATTTCTTTTTATAAGTTCATTCACAGCTTTTCCTTCATCAATCTCTAAACAGCAATTACTAAGGTTAAATTTTCCACAGACTCCTCCTTCTTATGCTAGCAAATAATCTAAAGCTAAGCGGTTTTGATACAAAGCAGCTCTCATCTTGGTACTTTGTTTTGCAATTAATCCGAGTGCATCTCTGGTTTTATTCACAACTATTTCTACTACAGCTTGCAACCTAATTATTCTATTAAGCATATATATTGGGGTCCTATAGCCCCAGGATCCGTACTCCAACAAGCACAACCCCAGTGTGAGGGTCCACAGGAATGATAACTCCTGTCCCATGGATCATCTCTTATCCAATCAGTGTAACACGTAGAAACCACTGTTCCACCCTTTCTAGGACAAATGTACTTGGGCTGGTTACTATAATATCTCCTCCAACTCAGGCTTCCACAATCAGTATATGGGTCTTCATCTATAATATCACAGGCATCAAAGGTTATCGACACTGAGGTATTCAGGGTGGTTACAACTTCACTTGTTCCAATTAATTTGCCTACTTTGGAATCTGTCTTCATTTCTACCCAATATTGATAAGGGAGTTCTTTTGGATCATAGCATATGGTCCTGTCACCTTCTCTGCATAGAGCATACTGAGTTAGGTTAAAAATGCAGCTTCCTATTTTCTGCCCTTTACAGTCATAGACAGTATGATACACCAATGTTTGGGAGCTCAACCATCCTCTTCTAGTAGTTACTATACATTGACTGCAGTTGTTGGCCGTAGCTTGGGCCAAGAAACTCACCCCAAGTAGGACTAGAAGAGGTCCGGTAAGGGCCATAGTGATCGGCGGTCACAGCACAAAGAGGTTGCAGCCCTTGGCAGACCTTCCCAGCCGCAGCACTGGTTCCCTATCCAGTCTTGCCCTCTTCCCTAATCTTAAAGGGGTGTACACTGCAGATAGACTACTGTTACCTTCAGGGGATAATGCTTAACTGATCCCTGTTATTGATAAATCTCTTCCCTTAATAGGTATCTATTCTAGAGTTTCTCTGTTTACTAATTTTACAGGAGGAATTACAATAAATTTGGAGTAATTACAATAAAGGAGTAATTACAATAAAAATCCCACAGCAACTTAGCTTATACTCTTTGATGAAGGCTTCTTCAAGTCCGTCTGATAGTTTAGTTTCTCCTGGTTCAGATGTTACTTTCCACTCTTCCACTGGACCTTTAACTCATGACACGTGTCCATCCTTTTCCAGCAGTTCTCACAGCTGTTTCCTTGTTAATAGATAACAGCTAATAGATAACAGTTAATAAATATCAGCTGTTTTCTTGTTAATAAAACAAGAAAGAGTCCTTCCCAGAGGGGAGATAAGCTTTCTTCTTTCCACGTTTTTATTAGAACCCTATCTCCCGGTTTTAACTGGTGAATTGCAAATCCTAAAGGTGGTGTCTGAGCCATCATCCCAGTTTCTCTTAGCTCTTTTAACCTTCTACCAATGGTAATTATATATTTCTGGATACTACGATCCTCAACTACATTGTTCCCTAGGGGCATCCCTTGAGAATAAGGCATGCCATATAACATTTCATATGGTGATAATCCAGTCTCAGTGTGTGGTTTAGTTCTAATGTTTAAAAGTGCCAATGGTAAGCATTTCGTCCAGGGCATTTGTGTCTCGATCATTAACTTAGCCAATTGTTGTTTTATTGTTTGATTCATTCTTTCTACTTTCCCTGAGCTTTGTGGGTGCCACGGAGTGTGGTATTCCCACTGAATACCTAATGATTGACATAATAATTTTATTATTTTAGAAGTAAAGTGTGTGCCCTGATCAGAATCAATGTACTGGATTATCCCCTATCTAGGTATTAAGTGTTCTAATAAAATTTTTACCACCGCTCCATGCCCCAACGGCCAGAGAACAAGCAACCCGAGACAGCAAGGCGTCTCCTGAATCACCCCTCTTTGTTCCCTCTAAACTCTTTACATTCCTGATGGCCTCATCGTTAAGAGTCTGATGCTATCACCATCTATGGGGCTTGTCAACCCCCATGGCCACACTCCCACATCTCCCCCTTCTTTATTAACATAAAAAAGCGCTATTAACACAAATTAAGAAAGCACGATTAACACAAACTAAAACACAGAGAAAAACTACCAGGCATACTAATTCTATCTTAAACAAACACTTTGTAACCACATCCCTAGGAGAGGCAAGCACTGAGTGGTGCCCAGCCGGGGGGGGCTCTGGCTGCCCCTCCAACTCCTGGAGTCCTTGTTTCTGGGTCCTGCATATGCCAGCGGGACCCTCCCATATGTTATTTTTTATTTGAGCCAGAGTCCAAACCATGGAGGAGAGTGCTGTGATCATGTTAAGGCAGATGATGAGACAGACAGACAGACCCATCTTGCTGACACCGATCTAGGACCGGCTCCTGTTAAAACACAAGCACAACCTCGACCCCTAGTTATTAGAGTGTAGGGCCCTTCACAATGATCGGTGCTTTAATTTTTTTACTATGACTTGTGCCCTTTCTTTAACTGAGTTTCTCCCAGATCTGTCTCCCAGATCTGTCTGTCACCTTTTCTCCTGCAACGGACAGATGCAAGGACCTTCCTCTGTCCATCGATTTAAAAATTTAAGAACATAGCATACCTCAACTATCTTTTCCTGAGGGTCACACCCCTACTCCCCCTTGTGATAAATTAGTGGGGGTTTGTTCATTGTCTTTCAGGAATCTGGAGAATCTGCTGAAGGGATAAGGTTGAACAATTTAATGGCCTTGGTAAGGGGGAGGATTAAGCAAGCAGATAGCAAGAAAGAGTGTTGGGTAAACGTCCTTGAGTGAAACAAAGACTCTGTGAAATACCCCACCACAAGACATCCTGTTTGCCGCTTCACCAGAAGAGGGACAACGACCCCCTCCCAACAATAGACTGCGCAGTCTCAACTGGCTCAACAAGTCCCGACAAGTCAGAACTTGACTGCTATAAAACAGCACCCCTGGAAAGGGAGGGCGCGTGCTGTTGCGGAGCGGAGACTCCCCAGCCGCCCAGCGCTGTTTTGCTTGTGTCTGCTTACTTGATTAATAAAATAATTTTCAATAGACCAGAAAATGGTGTGGTCTAATCTATAACAATTTGGTGCCGTGACTCGGATGAAGGCGGATTGACCGGGAATCCCTCTAGGGGAGGCGCCCCGCCGATTTCGGCGGCCCCGGGAACGGCAGCTCCCGCTCGAGCCCTTCACCGACGAACCCAAAATTAGACACAAGCAAATAAAACCGGTAAACTCCAGGCAACCTTTGTACACGAAGACCGAGCGAAGACCCACGGGGTGGGTAAGTATAGGCTGGTGATCCGTTCGGTTGGGGTTGGGTATCCCGGAGCACGGCAAACGAGACGTCCAAGCGCGGACGAAGCGAGTGTGGACCCCTCGGTAGTGCGGTTCCCATATCCCGCGAGGGACTGGGCCACGAAAAGGGGGAAGCGTTGTGTGTGTGTGTGTGAAGGTGCTCCGGAAGATGGGACAGAAGAAGAGTAAGCCTTCTGGTCCCATGGGTGGGGGAGTTAGTAGTGTGGGCATACCCTCTATTCCCCCGGATAGCCCATTAGGATCAATGATTAAGAATTGGAGCGATTCCCCTTCTAGGCGGGGAAAGAGTAAAGCTAAAATGATATATTATTGTATTGAAGTATGGGGTAATAAGCCCATCAAAGGGGACAGCGTTTTCTGGCCCCCGTTCGGCTCCTTTGAGGATTGGGTATGCCAAGCCCTCAATATTTATGTTAATTCTAAGGAGCCCTTTAGTTTGGAAGAAAGTGAGTATGCGCACCTCTGGATAAATACCGATACGAGGACGCATCTATATCCTCTAAAAGAAAAAGGAGGGCGGAATAAAAAGAGAAAGGACTTAGAAGTCCCAACACCGCCTCCGCCCTATATTACACCGCCCGTACCAACGGCCCCCGTCCTTAATGAACTCCCCGAATCAGAAAAATCAGGCGACTCGGAATCAGATCATGAAATACAGGGGCCGATAACCAGAAGCAGGGCAAGAGGTCAAAAATCTGTCTGAAGAGAGGGACTGTATCCCCTGCGAGAAATAGCAATGGGGGGACCCCAGCCAGGAATGGGGTATGTGGCCGTTCCCATTAACTCTGGGGATGTGAGAGATTTCAAAAAAGAAATGGGAAATTTATTGGAAGACCCATTGGGAGTAGCAGAGCGAGTAGATCAATTTTTAGGCCCAAACATATATACCTGGGAAGAGTTACAATCCATCCTAGGAATCCTCTTTACATCAGAAGAGAGAGGAATGATTAGGCGTGCTGGTATGCGAATTTGGGATCAGCAGCACCAGCAGGGGCCAGCTGCAGATGTAAAATGGCCAATGCAGCAACCTAATTGGAACAATCAAGACCCTGTACATCGGGGGCATATGCAAGATTTAAGAACAATCATAATTCAGGGGATACGAGAATCTGTCCCTAGAGGACAAAACATAAACAAAGCTTTCAACGAGCAACAAAAAAAAGGATGAAACCCCGACAGAATGGTTAGAGAGGCTGCGAAAGAATTTGCAGCTGTATAGCAGTTTAGATCCTGGAACCCCGGTAGGGGAAGCGCTACTTAAGGCCCAATTTGTGGAAAAATCTTGGGTGGATATCAGAAAGAAGTTAGAAAAGATAGAGGATTGGCAGGACAGGGGTTTGGATGAACTCCTAAGGGAAGCACAGAAAGCGTATGTTCGTAGGGAAGATGAGAAGGATCGGAAACAAGTACGTATGATGGTGGCAGCAGTACGAGAAGGACAAAGGGGGGCTGGATCGAATCGAAGGTTTGATCCGACGCATGGGAGGTTTAGGAAAGAGGAAAAAGGTGGCCAGGAACAGAAGAACGTGATCTGTTTTTACTGCAGCAAGAAAGGTCACATAAAAAGGGAATGCAGGCAAAGGAAGGAGGATGAGAGGATGTTTAAGAGTGAATAGGGGTGTCAGGGGCTCTGTTTGCTGGGGATCCGAAACAAGACCGAGCCCTTGATAAAACTAAAAGTGGGTCCCCAGCATGAGGAAGTGGAGTTCCTCATAGATACAGGGGCTGAGAGATCAACAGTCCAAACCTTGCCCACTGGATGTAAGGCCTCCGCGGAAAAAGTCCAAGTAATTGGAGCGAAGGGGGAGCCCTTTGGGGTCCCCGTTATAAAAGAAGTAACAATTGAATCTGATTCTAAAGTGGGTAAGGGAACTTTGCTCCTAGTGCCGGAGGCTGAATACAATCTGTTAGGTAGAGATTTAATTATAGAATTAGGAATAGGATTGGAAGTAATAAATAAAAGATTAGAAATTAGATTGTGCCCACTCCGAGTGGAAGATGAAGCAAATATTGATCCTAGAGTCTGGTACACGTCAGAAAGTGTGGGAAAATTAAAAATAAGGCCTTTCGAAGTGACTATAAACAAACCAGAAATACCACTTAGGATAAAACAATATCCTCTTTCAGAAGAAAGCAGGAGAGGGCTGAAACCCGAAATTCAACAGTTATTACAGAAAGGGCTATTAGAGCCTTGTATGTCTCCCTTTAACACTCCCATCTTACCAGTAAAAAAGAAGGATGGGAAGTACATATTGGTACATGATTTACGGGAAATTAATAAAAGAACGGTTAGCAGGTTTCCCGTAGTAGCAAATCCATATACACTGCTCAGTCAATTACACCCAGAAGACCAATGGTACAGTGTAATTGATCTTAAAGATGCATTCTGGGCATGCCCCCTGGACGAAAAGTCCAGGGATTATTTTGCCTTTGAATGGGAGGACCCAGACACCCATAGAAAACAGCAGTTAAGGTGGACAGTCCTGCCTCAGGGGTTTACAGAATCCCCAAACTTGTTCGGGCAAGCGTTGGAACAAATTTTGCAGGAATATAATAGAGTACCAGGTACAACAATGATTCAATACGTAGATGATTTATTAATAGCAGGGAAAGATGAAGATATTGTAAGGCAAGCCAGCATTAGCCTGCTAAATTTCTTAGGGTCACAAGGACTAAAAGTATCCAAAGCAAAATTACAGTTTGTAGAAAAGGAAGTAAAATATTTGGGTCATCTGTTAAATAAGGGAACTAAAAGACTGGATCCTGAAAGAGTTAAAGGGATCCTAGGAATAAAAGCCCCAACTACCAAAAGGCAGGTAAGACAATTGTTAGGGCTAACTGGGTACTGCAGACAATGGATAGAAGATTACAGCGGAAAAGTTAAATTCCTATATAGTAAATTAAACAGAGATGGATTACTCAAATGGACAGAAAAAGATGAAGAGCAATTGGAAAAGTTAAAAGAGGAACTAATGCATCCACCAGTTTTAAACTGCCCGGAATTGAAAAAGCCATTTTTTCTGTTTGTAAATAGCACCGAGGGAACTGCCTATGGTGTACTTGCTCAAGAATGGGCAGATAGCAAAAAACCAGTAGCTTATCTATCAAAATTGTTAGATCCTGTTAGTAGAGGATGGCCCAGCTGTCTACAAGTAGTGGTGGCCGCTGCTCTATTAGTAGAAGAGGCACAAAAGATTACATTTGGGGGAGAAATTAAGGTTATATCCCCTCACAACATACGTGGGGTACTGCAACAAAAAGCTGACAAATGGATAATGGATGTGAGACTATTGAAATATGAAGGGATCTTGATATCATCACCCAGGCTAATGTTAGAAACAACCACAGCACAGAATCCTGCTCAGTTCCTTTATGGTGAACCAGATGAGCAGCCTGAGCACAATTGTCTTAGAAATATAGAAGAACAGGTGAAATTGAGACCGGACCTGGAAGATGTGGAGTTGCCTTTAGGAGAAAAGATATATGTAGACGGTTCCTCAAGAGTAGTAGAGGGTAAAAGAAAATCAGGGTACGCGTTGGTTAACGGGAAAACATTTGAGGTAATAGAATCAGGCCCTCTCAGCCCGAGTTGGTCAGCACAGGCCTGTGAACTATATGCCATGCTGAGAGCTCTAAAATTGTTAAAGAACAAAAGTGGAACAATATATACAGATTCTAAATATGCCTATGGAATAATACACACCTTTGGAAAAATATGGGAAGTAAGAGGACTCATAAATTCGCAAGGGAAAGGGCTAATCCATCAGGAATTGATTCTTCAGGTTTTGCAAGCTATTAGGGAACCTAAGGAAATTGCAGTGGTGCACGTAAAAGGGCACCAAAAAGGGCTGAATCCCCAGATCAGAGGCAATAATTTAGCCGACCAAGAAGCGAAAAGGGCAGCCCTCATGTGTGTATATGAAGTGACAAAAAGAGCAGACTGCCCAAGCTGTGGCAAGGATTTAAAGAAATTCCCATGCTATGATTGCTGGAAGGACTGGGGAGTAGAAGGGATTGAATGTAACTGTTCGGAGGAGGAGAGTCCACCTTACAGAAATTGTCACAAACACGGCCCAGTTAACTCTTTATGGTCTGGTGGACTCGTCCCCCTCCCTCTGTTTTGTTTCACTACCATAGAAAAAGAGAAGATGACACAAATGGGGATCCGAGAAAATGAAAAAGGGACATGGATACTGCCCGATGGAAGGGAAGTGTTACCAAAATCAGTAGCTATGAGGGTGCTACGGAGATTGCATGAACAAATGCATTGGAGTACTCAGGCATTAGTGGATCAATTCGCCACAAAATATATGTGTATAGGGATATATAATATAGCGAAGGGAATTGTTAACGGCTGTATGACTTGCCGGAGGGTAAATGCTAAAAACATGAGACAAAGGGTGCCGGGAGGACGAGATTTAGCCCACAGACCTTTTGCGAGAATTCAATTGGACTTCACCGAACTTCCAAAAACAGGAAGATACAAATATTTGCTTGTTATAATAGACCATCTTACAATTTTGTTGAAGCATTCCCTACGGCAAGGGCTACGGCGCAAACTGTAGTAAAAATATTATTAGAGAACATAATTCCCCGATATGGAATTGTAGAAGCAATAGATTCTGATAGGGGACCACATTTTGTGTCTAAAGTATCCCGTGATACAATGAAAGCTTTAGGAATCAAATGGGAATATCACACTCCCTGGCATCCTCAGAGCTCGGGAAAAGTAGAGCAGATGAATGGGGAAATTAAAAAGCAACTTACTAAATT
>MU010654.1:34238-109057 GCA_011074415.1 Stictonetta naevosa
TCCTGGTTTCAGTTAGGATAGAGTTAATTTTCCTCCCAGTAGCTGGTCGGGTGCTATGTTTTGGATTAGGATGAGAAGAGTGCTGATAACATGCTGATGTTTGAATTGCTGCAGAGCAGTGCTTACACCAAGCCAAGGACTTTTCAGCTTCTCGCTCTGTCCTGCCAGCGGGCAGGCTGGGGGTGCAGCAGGAGCTGGGAGGGGACAGACCCAGGACAGCTGACCCCAACTGGCCAAAGGGCTATTCCATACCATCTGACGTCATGCTCAACAATATATAGGGGTGGCTAGCCGGGGTGGGGGGCCGGCTGCTCGGGGATGGGCTGGGCATCGGTCAGCGGGTGGTGAGCAATTGCATTGTGCATCACTTGTTTTGTACATATTATTATTATTATTTTCTGTCCCTAATAAACTGTCTCTATCTCAACGCACAGGCTTCAGTTGTTCTCGTTTCTCTTCCCCATCCCAGAGAGGGAGGGGGAGGGGGAGCGAACGGCTGTGTGGTGTTTAGCTGCCGGCCAGGTTAAACCACAACAGCCTTTTTGGCCCCCAACTTGGGGCTCGAAGGGTTGAGATAACGACAGATCTGACTAGAGTGTATTAGAACAAGGTTCTGATGAGCGTTATATCAGTTTGGGATTTACTAATCACAATGCCGATTTTTGTGATCTCAAGTCTGCTGTGCCTGTTTTCCGAATTGAGTTATATAGCACATTACTTAATGCGAGTTATGGTAGCTTTCCAAAACTTGGAATATCCTTGGGATGTTCAGACCGGTATGTTCTCATTGTTATGTCTCCTGAATGCACTTCAGGTTTTGTCTAAGGTTAAACAAATACTTCAGAGTGTCATCCAGAGATCTGTCCTGAGGCAGGATAGTTATGAGTGGCAGGGAGAGTGGGAGGATATGGGCAGGCATCTAGAGCAGTGGGCACCTCCAGTGCTTTGGAAATTTACCCCTGAACAACTGAAAAATCCTAAAAAACCGGTGGAGTGCTTGAAAAAGGTGTGTCATCACCCTGGCAGTACCAGACATACAGAAATCACTGCAACGTGCTGGGGCTTGGCCTATGCCTACCGAGCTGCACTCAATGCTAGTATAACCCCAGTGACAGACCCGGCGGCCACTTCAACCCCTGAGACAGACCCAGCAGCCACTCCAAGCCCTAAAACAGGCCCCAAGGCTGAGCCAGGAAAACAAACTGCACCAGTGTCGGTTGCACCCGTAACCAAGGTGAAAAAATGGTACAGAGAGTCAGGTCGTTTAGAACGCAGAGAGTCTTTTGGTAGGTCTAGGTGTAGAGAAGACGAGGCCGGGCCATCAGAGGAGCAGGAGGATGAAGATGAGGATGTTGCAAAAACAGCAGTATCTAGCCGAAACCTAAACGAGCGTGAGCTATGAGATGTGCGAAAAGATTTTGGTCGCTCTATAGGCGAGCAGCTTGTCACCTGGCTGCTCCGGTGCTGGGACACTGGAGCCAATAGCGTGGAATTAGAGGGCAGGGAAGCCAGGCGGCTGGGATCCCTTGCTAGAGATGCAGGCATTGACAAAGCAATTGGAGATGGAGTACGACCTTACAGCCTCTGGAGGCGTCTCCTGTCAGCTGTGAGGGAAAGGTATCCCTTCAAGGAAGAAATTGTATGTCTTCCAGGCAAGTGGACCACTATGGAGAAGGGAATCCAGTACCTGAGGGAATTAGCAGTACGGGAGGTGATTTATGAGGACCTAGACAATGAACAAATATCCACAGATCCAGATGATGTCAAGTGTACACGACCCATGTGGCGGAAGTTTGTACGAAGTGCACCATCATCATATGCCAGCTCATTGGCAATAATGGCCTGGAAAAAGGACGAGGAACCCACAGTGGATGAAGTGGCTAAACAACTCCGGCAGTACGAAGAAAGTCTTTCCTCTTCCTTACAGGCCTGCGTCTCGGCTGTGGAGAAACTGTCTGAAGAGTTCCACCAACTTAAAGAGAATTTATCTTCCTCACCACCTGTACAAACCAGTGTCTCAGCTATTAGGGGTAAGCACCCTTCTGTGCAAGGAAGACGATATGGTGGATACACACCTCGTGCCATCCTGTGGTTTTACCTACGTGACCATGGAGAGGACATGAGAAAATGGGATGGAAAATCTACCTCAACCCTAGAGGCACGGGTACGTGAGTTGCAAGGAAAAACAATCAGAAAAAAGGGGTTGTCTGAGAAATTTGCTGCTCCAACTTCCAGCAGGCAGTCCTCCAGACACAGAAATGAAGATTCTGATCAGGACTAGAGGGGCCCTGCCTCCAGCCAGGGGGGAGGAAAGGGACAATCGAGTTTATTGGGCTGTGTGGATTCGATGGCCTGGCACGTCAGATGCACAGAAGTATAAGGCTTTAGTAGACACCGGTGCACAATGTACTCTAATGCCATCAAGCTATAAAGGGGCAGAGCCCATCAGTATTTATGGAGTGACGGGGGGATCCCAGCAGTTAACTGTATTGGAGGCTGAAGTGAGTCTAACTGGGAATGAGTGGCAAAAGCACCGTATTGTGACTGGCCCAGATGCTCCATGCATCCTTGGCATAGACTATCTCAGGAGAGGATTTTTCAAGGACCCAAAAGGGTTCCGCTGGGCTTTTGGCATAGCTGCCTTACAGACAGATGACATTAAACAATTGTCTACCTTGCCCGGTCTCTCAGAGGACCCTTCTGTTGTGGGGCTGCTGAGGGTCAAAGAACAACAAGTGCCGATCGCTACCACAACTGTGCACCGGCGGCAATATCGCACCAACCGAGACTCCCTGATTCCCATCCATAAGCTAATTCGTCAACTGGAGAGCCAAGGAGTGATCAGCAAGACTCATTCACCTTTTAATAGTCCCATATGGCCAGTGCGAAAGTCTAATGGTGAGTGGAGACTAACAGTGGACTATCGTGGCCTGAACGAAGTCACACCACCACTGAGTGCTGCAGTGCCGGACATGCTAGAACTCCAGTATGAACTGGAATCAAAAGCAGCCAAGTGGTATGCCACAATTGATATCGCTAATGCATTTTTCTCCATCGCTCTAGCAGCAGAGTGCAGGCCACAGTTTGCCTTTACTTGGAGGGGTGTCCAGTACACCTGGAATTGGCTGCCCCAGGGGTGGAAACACAGCCCTACCATTTGCCATGGACTGATCCAGTCTGCGCTGGAGCAGGGGGAAGCTCCTGAACACCTGCAGTACATCGATGACATCATTGTGTGGGGTGACACAGCAGAGGAAGTTTTTGAGAAAGGGAAGAAAATAGTCCAAATCCTTCTAAAGGCTGGTTTTGCCATAAAACAAAATAAAGTCAAGGGACCTGCACGAGAGATCCAGTTTTTAGGAATAAAATGGCAAGATGGACGTCGTCAAATCCCAATGGATGTGATCAACAAAATAACAGCTATGTCTCCACCAACTAGCAAAAAGGAAACACAAACTTTCCTAGGTGTCGTGGGGTTTTGGAGAATGCACATTCCAAATTACAGTCTAATTGTAAACCTGCTCTACCAAGTAACCCGTAAGAAGAATGATTTTGAATGGGGCCCTGAGCAACGACAGGCCTTTGAACAAATTAAGCAGGAAATAGTTCATGCAGTAGCCCTTGGGCCAGTCCGAACAGGACCAGATGTAAAGAATGTGCTCTACACCGCAGCCGGGGAGAATGGCCCCACCTGGAGCCTTTGGCAGAAAAATTAGCCTGGGGAAACTCGAGGTCGACCCCTAGGGTTTTGGAGTCGGGGATACAGAGGTTCTGAGGCCCACTACACTCCAACCGAAAAGGAGATATTGGCAGCATATGAAGCATATGCTTCAGAAGTGGTCGGTACTGAAGCGCAGCTCCTCCTGGCACCCCGACTGCCGGTATTGGGCTGGATGTTCAAAGGAAGGGTCCCCTCAACACATCATGCAACTGATGCTACATGGAATAAATGGGTTGCACTGATTACTCAGCGGGCTCGAATAGGAAACCCCAGTCGCCCAGGAATCTTGGAAGTGATTATGGACTGGCCAGAAGGCAAATACTTTGGGATGTCATCAGAGGAGGAGGTGGTCCGTGCTGAAGAAGCCCCATTGTACAACAAGCTACCAGAAAATGAGAGGAGATATGCCCTGTTCACTGATGGGTCCTGTCGTATTGTGGGAAATCATCAGAGATGGAAAGCTGCTGTATGGAGTCCTACAAGACGAGTTGCAGAAGCTGCTGAGGGAGAAGGTGAATCGAGTCAATTTGCAGAAGTGAAAGCCATCCAGCTGGCTTTAGATATTGCTGAACGAGAAAAAAGGCCAGTTCTCTACCTCTACACTGATTCGTGGATGGTAGCAAATGCCCTGTGGGGGTGGTTACAGCAATGGAAGCAGAACAACTGGCAGCACAGGGGCAAACCCATCTGGGCTGCTTCATTGTGGCAAGATATTGCTGCCCGGGTAGAGAACCTGGTTGTAAAGGTACGCCATGTAGATGCTCATGTGCCCAAAAATCGGGCTACTGAAGAACATCAAAACAACCAGCAGGTGGATCAGGCTGCTCAGATTGAAGTGGCTCAGGTGGACCTGGACTGGCAACATAAGGGTGAATTATTTATAGCCCGATGGGCCCATGACACCTCAGGCCATCAAGGTAGAGATGCAACATACAGATGGGCTCGTGATCGAGGGGTGGACCTGACCATGGACACTATAGCACAGGTCATTCATGATTGTGAAACATGTGCTGCAATCAAGCAAGCCAAACGGTTAAAGCCTCTTTGGTATGGAGGATCATGGCTGAAATATAAATATGGAGAGGCCTGGCAGATTGATTACATCACACTCCCTCAAACCCGCAATGGCAAGCGCCACGTACTTACAATGGTGGAAGCGACCACCGGGTGGCTGGAAACATATCCTGTGCCCCATGCCACCGCCCGAAACACTATCCTGGGCCTTGAAAAGCAAGTCCTATGGCGACATGACACCCCAGAAAGAATTGAGTCAGACAATGGGACTCATTTCCGAAACAACCTTATAGACACTTGGGCCAAAGAACATGGTATTGAGTGGGTGTATCACATCCCCTATCATGCACCAGCCTCCGGTAAAGTTGAGCGATACAATGGACTGTTAAAGACTACACTGAAAGCAATGGGTGCAGGGACATTCAAAAACTGGGACACACATTTGGCAAAGGCCACTTGGTTAGTCAATACTAGGGGATCTGCTAACCGAGCAGGACCTGCCCAGTCAGACCTGTTACGTACTGTAGAAGGGGATAAAGTTCCTGTAGTGCACATAAGAAACATGCTGGGAAAGACAGTCTGGGCTACTCCTGCCTCAGGAAAAGGCAAACCCATTCGTGGGATTGCTTTTGCTCAGGGACCTGGATGCACTTGGTGGGTAATGCAAAAGAATGGGGAGGTCCGATGTGTACCTCAAGGGGATTTAATACTGGGTGAAAATAGCCCATGAGTTAAACTGTATTATGTTAATTATTATATAGTACTGTATGTCATCACTTCCATGATCCCTATATGTCAATGTCCTATTAATGGTATCACGGTAACAACCACGCAGATACTGATGAATGAATTTTGATAGAATTGGACAAGCAAAGTGATGTGATGGAACGAGAACTGGCTTCAACGTGTGACAATCCAACATCACACACCATCTCTTCTGTGCTGAAAGACTGCAATGACAGATGGAGCCTGAAGTCAGTCATAGACTATGCAAACTCAGTGGACATTATCTATATATTATAAATGAAAACGCTAGTCAATTGGAATCTATTGGAAAGGGTGTAACCTGAGCATGACATAAATGGTATGGAATAAGGGGTGGATATATGTCCTGGTTTCAGTTAGGATAGAGTTAATTTTCCTCCCAGTAGCTGGTAGGGTGCTATGTTTTGGATTAGGATGAGAAGAGTGCTGATAACATGCTGATGTTTTAATTGCTGCAGAGCAATGCTTACACCAAGCCAAGGACTTTTCAGCTTCTCGCTCTGTCCTGCCAGCGGGCAGGCTGGGGGTGCAGCAGGAGCTGGGAGGGGACAGACCCAGGACAGCTGACCCAAACTGGCCAAAGGGGTATTCCATACCATCTGACGTCATGCTCAACAATATATAGGGGTGGCTAGCCGGGGTGGGGGGCCGGCTGCTCGGGGTTGGGCTGGGCATCGGTCAGCGGGTGGTGAGCAATTGCATTGTGCATCACTTGTTTTGTACATATTATTATTATTATTATTTTATTTTCTGTCCCTAATAAACTGTCTCTATCTCAACCCACAGGCTTCAGTTTTTCTCATTTCTCTCCCCCATCCCAGAGAGGGAGAGGGGAGGGTGAGCGAACGGCTGTGTGGTGTTTAGCTGCCGGCCAGGTTAAACCACAACACACTGGTGTGATACCAATGCTGTTCTAGCTACAAGTGCAGAACACAGCACTGTATGGGCTGCTGCAGGGAAAGTTAACTCCATCACAGCCAGATTCAGAACAACCTCCACCCCTTATTCCATAACATTTGTGTCACACTCAGGTCCCACATGCTTTAGTACATATGTATTCTCATCACCACTGTTCCCTGTCCTTTAACAGGTTTATAGATAGGTACTTTTCATTCTATAGGCCTCTCCCCAAAACATTCATAAGAACTTGTGATGATTTAGGCTTCATGTACTGAAGTGGTTACTATCACAGAATCACAGAATTTCTAGGTTGGAAGAGACCTCAAGATCATCGAGTCCAACCTCTGACCTAACACTAACAGTCCCCACTAGACCATATCCCTAAGCTCTACATCTAAACGTCTTTTAAAGACCTCCAGGGATGGTGACTCCACCACTTCCCTGGGCAGCCCGTACCAATGTCTAACAACCCTTTCGGTAAAGAAGTTCTTCCTAAGATCCAACCTAAAACTCCCCTGGCGCAACTTAAGCCCATTCCCCCTCGTCCTGTCACCAGGCACGTGGGAGAACAGACCAACCCCCACCTCGCTACAGCCTCCTTTGAGGTACCTGTAGAGAGCGATAAGGTCGCCCCTGAGCCTCCTTTTCTCCAGGCTGAACAATCCCAGCTCCCTCAGCCGCTCCTCGTAGGACTTGTTCTCCAGGCCCCTCACCAGCTTCGTCGCCCTTCTCTGGACTCACTCAAGCACCTCCATGTCCTTCTTGTAGCGAGGGGCCCAAAACTGAACACAGTATTCGAGGTGCGGCCTCACCAGAGCCGAGTACAGGGGGACGATCACCTCCCTAGCCCTGCTGGTCACACTGTTTCTTATACAGGCCAGGATGCTGTTGGCCTTCTTGGCCACCTGAGCACACTGCTGGCTCATATTCAGCTGTCTATCAACCATCACTCCCAGGTCCTTCTCTGCCTGGCAGCTCTCCAACCACACATCTCCCAGTCTGTAGCTCTGCTTGGGGTTATTGCGCCCCAGGTGCAGGACCCGGCACTTGGCCTTGTTGAACCTCATGCAGTTGACCTCAGCCCAATGGTGCAGCCTATTCAGATCCTCCTGCAGAGCCTTCCTACCCTCGAAAGGGTAGGTGGAGTAAGATTTCTGGATGCCAGAACCAGCTTAGATCAAGTTACTATTGCACTTGCCCGGCTCCTTGCAAAGTTGACATGTCATTAGTCCTGCAGTGTCTTCCTATAACACATAATTTAGATTACAGATTACTTTTCTCCTAAGGTTAAATCTCCTTGAGGCACACACCTGATATCCCCATCTCTTTGCATCACCCACCAAGTGAACCAAGGTCCTTGGGCAAAGACAATCCCACGAGTGGGTTTGCCTTGTCCCAAGGCAGGAGCAACCAACGCTGTCTTCCCCAACCACTTCTCTACATGCACTGTGGGGACTTTAGCTCCTCCCACAGTGTGTAGGGGTTTTGTTTCAGCAGGACCAGGATGGTTATTAACTAGCCAAGTGGCTTCCGCTAAATTCACATCCCAGTGTTTCCATGTCCCAGCACCCAGTGCTCATAACATGGTCTTTAACAGTCCATTCTACCTCTCAACATTTCCAGAGGCTTGTGGGTGATAGGGGATGTGATACACCCACTCAATGCCATGCCTCTTGGCCCAGGAGGTGACAAGATTGTTTCAGAAGTGACTCCCATTGTTGGACTTGATTCTCTCTGGTGTACCATGACGCCACAGCACTTGCCTTTCTAGGGCCAAGATGGGTTTTCAGGTGGTGGTATGGTTTACAGGGTATGTTTCCAATCACCCAGTAGTTGCTTCTACCATGGTGAGTACATTTGCCACTTTGTGGGAGTGGTCCAATATAGTCAATTTGCCAGGCCTCACCATGTCGAAATCCTACCACCTCCCCCTATTCCAGGGAGATTTTACCCTCATGGCTTGCTTGATCACAGCACAGGTTTCACACTCATGGGTGACCTGTGTGATAGCCTCAATGGTCAGGTCCACTCCTCGATCACGATCCCACGTGTATGTGGCATCCCTCCCCAGCTGTCCTGATGTTTCATGGGCCCATTGAGCTACAAACAACTCACCCTTACGTCCCCAGTCCAGGTCCACCTGAGCCACTTCAGTTTTCAAAGCTCGGTCCACCTCTTTGTTATTCTGATGCCAAGCCTCTCTCCATCATATTTGAAAAGTCCTGTCAGTCAGGTGAAGTCCCTGGTGACTGGAAAAAGGGAAACATTACTCCCACTTTTAAAAAGGTTAGAAAGGAGGACCTGGGGAACTACAGACCGGTGAGCCTCACCTCTGTGCCTGGGAAGATCATGGAAAAGATCCTCCTGGAAGCAATGTTAAGGCACATGCAAGACAAAGAGGTGATCCAGGACAGCCAGCATGGCTTTACCAAGGGCAAATCATGCCTGACCAATCTGGTAGCCTTCTATGATGTAGTGACTGCATCAGGTGATGATGGAAGACTGACTGATGTCATAGAGTATGGAGTCCTACACGACAAGTCACAGAAACTGCTGAATGAGAAGGTGAATTGGCCAATTTGCAGAAGTGAAGGCCATCCAGCTGGCTTTAGATATTGCTGAACAAGAAAAGTTGCCAGTGCTCTATCTCTGTACTGACTATGGGTGGTGGCAAATGCCCTGGGGTGTGGTTACAGCAATGGAAGTAAAGTAACTAGCAGTGCAGAGGCAAACCCATCTGGGCAGCCACACTGTGGTAAGATATTGCTGCCAGGGTAGAAAACCTGCTTGTAAAAGTACATCACATGTATGCTCACATACCCAAGAGTTGGGCTACTGAAAAACATCAAAACAACCATCAGTCAGTTGGATCAGGCTGCTAGGACTGAAGTGGCCCAAGTAGATCTGAACTGGCAACATAAGGATGAAATATTTATAGCTCAGTGGGCCCACGACACCGCAGGCCATCAAGGCAGAGATGCAACTCTGATGACTCATGATTGAGAGGTGGACCTCACTATGGACACTATTGCAAGGGTTATTCATGATTGTGAAACGTGCTTGCAATCAAGCAACCCAAGCAGTTAAATCCTCTCTGGTATGGAGGACAATGACTGAAATAGAAATATGGTGAGGCTTAGCAGATTGATTATATCACATTCCTGCATACCCACCCTGGCAAGCACCATGAGCTTAGGGTGGTGAAAGCAACCACCAGATGGCTGGAAACATATCCTGTGCCCCATGCCACTGCCCGGAACACTATCCTGGGCCTTGAAAAGCAAGTCCTATGGTGACATGGCACCCCAGAAAGAATTGAGTCAGACAATAACATTCATTTCTGAAACAACCTCAGACACCTGAGACAAAGAGCATGGTATTGAGTGGGCATATCACATCTCCTATCTTGCACCAGCCTCCGGGAAAATCGAACGATACAATGGACTGTTAAAGACTACACTGAAGGCAATGGATGCTGGGACATTCAGAAATTGGGATACGCATTTGGCAAAGGCCACCTAGTTAGTCAACCCTAGGCGGTCTGCCAACTGAGCTGGCCTTTCTTAGTCAAGTCTTTTACGTAAGGTAGAAGGGGATAAAGGCCCTGTAGTGCACATAAGAAACATGCTGGATAAAACAGTCTGGGCTACTCCTGCCTCAGGAAAAGGCAAACCCATTTGTGGGATTGCTTTTGCTCAGGGACCTGGATGCACTTGGTGGGTAATGCAGAAGAAGGGGGAGGTCCGGTGTGTACCTCAGGGGGATTTAATTTTGGGTGAGAATAGCCCATGAGTTGAATTGTATGATGTTAATTGCTATATAATATTATCTGTTATCACTGCTATGGCTACTGTATGCTGAATTGGAAACAAGCTACTGGTATGTAAGGAACTTGAGTAGCTATTTTTTGACATCAGAAAAGTAAATTTAGGGAAGCCTTAGGCCACAGTATGAGCTCTGTGCAACCCAAACCTGGTATGTAGTGGTGACTGAGCACCTTTTAGTGGCATTGTGTTGGGGTCTGGGTGGCATGTGCTGGCCAAGGAAGGTACCAGATGAGAGCCTGCCCTGGGAAACAACAGTAGCCATCCTTCCCTGCAACAAGCAACTGCCAATCTGAAAGAAAATAACACATATATTTCAAGAACTGAGTGGACTATAGCTGATGAAATGAAGATTTCATGGTTACAAAAACCCAAGGAAAGTTATGATCATGTTCCCACCTTCCAGGCACCCAGCTTGAGCTCGTATATGGGTACCATTAAATTCTTGCTGCTTTAAATAAGAATCAACACTTTGAGTGAATTCTGGATGCTGGGGAGAACCATTCTGCTAGGGGAAACAACAGAATACCCTAACAATACCATATCAACGGTATTACAAGTATCACTTAGATTAATGAAAAAATAATTTTGAGAGAACCAGACAAACACGGAAGTGATGGAACCAGAACTGGTTTCAACATACAACAATCCAACACCCCTTACCACGTCTCCTGTCCTGAAGGACTGTGTTGTGGTTGAACCCGGCCAGCAGCTAAACACCACACAGCCGTTCGCTCACCCTCCCCCCTCCCTCTCTGGGATGGGGGAGAGAAACGAGAAAGTGAAGCCTGTGAGTTGAGATAAAGACAGTTTATTAAGACAGGAAAATAATAGTACTACTACTAATAATGTGTATGAAACAAGTGATGCACAATAAAATTGCTCACCACCCGCTGACCGATGCCCAGCCTATCCCCTAGCAGCCGCCCCCAAACACCCCGGCTAGCCACCCCTATATATTGTTGAGCATGACGTCAGATGGTATGGAATAGCCCTTTGGCCAGTTTGGGTCAGCTGTCCTGGGTCTGTCCCCTCCCAGCTCCTGCTGCACCCCCAGCCTTCCCGCTGGCAGGACAGAGCGAGAAGCTGAAAAGTCCTTGGCTTGGTGTAAGCACTGCTCTGCAGCAATTAAAACATCAGCATGTTCTCAGCACTCTTCTCATCCTAATCCAAAACATAGCACCCTACCAGCTACTAGGAGGAAAAATAACTCTGTCTTAACTGAAACCAGGACAGACTGTTATGACATATGGAGCCCAAAGCCATGGACTAAACAAACTCAATTAATATTTTAGAGGGATGACCCGTAGACTAAGGGAATAATATCTGTGTGTATATATGAAAGGACAGGAAGGGTAGTGGTGATTAATTGGAATGTATTGCCAAGTGTGGGACCTGAGCATGACATAGATGGTATATAATAAGGGGTATATATTGTCTTGGTTTCAGCTGGGATAACATTAATTTTCCTCCTAGTAGCTGGTATGGTGCTGTATTTGGATTTAGGATGAGAATAATGCTGATAAGACACTGATGTTTTAGTTGTTGCTGAGCAGTGCTTGCACAGTCAAGGACTTCTCAGATCCTCAAACTGCCCTGCCAATGAGAAAGCTGGGCGTGCATCGGGAGCTGGGAGGGGACAGAACTAGGACAGCTACTCCAAACTCAGAGGGATATTCCATACCATATGACATCATGCTGAACAATTAAAATGGTGGCTGGGCATCATTCAGCAGGTGATGAGAAATTGCATTGTGCATCACTTGCTTGGAATATTCTTTTATCATTATTATTGTTTCCCTATGCAAGACAAAGAGGTATTCTGAGACAGCTAGAATGGCTTCACCAAGGGCAAATTGTGCCTGACCAATATGGTGGCCTTCTACAATGGAGTGACTGCATCAGCTGACAAGGGAAGACAGACCAACATCATCTACCTGGACCTCTGCAAGGCCATTGACGCAGTCCCACATGACATCCTGATCTCCAAATTGGAGAGAGATGGATTTGATAGGTGGACGATTCAGGGGATAAGGAATTGGCTTGAAGGTTGCACCCAGAGAATGGTGGTCAATGGCTCTATGTCAGAGTGGAGGCTGGTGACAAGTAGTATCCCTCAGGGGTCTGTCCTGGGACTGGTACTGTTTAATATCTTTATTAATGACATAGATAGTGGGATCAAGTGCACCCTAAGCATGTTTGCAGATGACACCAAGCTGAATGGTGCGGTTGATACAATAGAAGCAACAAGTCCAAGTGGAAGGTGCTACACCGGGGCAGGGGCAATCCTGGACATGAGTACAGACTGGGAGAAGAACTCATTGAGAACAGCCCTGCTGAGAAGGACTTGGGGGTTCTGGTGGACGAAAACCTCAACATGAGGCAACAGGGCACACTTGCAGCCCAGAAGGCCAATTGAATCCTAGAGTGCATCAAAAGAGGAGTGGCCAGCAGCTCAAGGGAGATAGTTGTCCCCCTCTACTCTGCCCTGGTGAGGCCCCACTTGGAGTACATCATCCAGGTTTGGAACCCCCAGCACAAGAAGGATGTGGAGCTGTTAGAACGGGTCCAGAGGAGGGCCACAAAGATGATCAAGGGGCCGAAGCACCTCTCCTACAATGAAAGGCTGAGAGAGCTGGGGATGTTCAGCCTCCAGAAGAGAAAGCTTTGGGGTGACCTCATTGCAGCCTTTCAGTACTTAAAGGGGGCTTATAAAAAAGATGGAGAGCGACTCTTTGCTCAGTCAGATAATGACAGGACAAGGGAAAATGGTTTAAAACTAAAAGAGGGGAGATTTAGATTAGAGGTTAGAAGGAAATTCTTAACTCAGAGGGTGGTGAGGCACTGGAACAGGTTGCCCAGAGAAGTTGTGGATGCCCCCTGCCTGGAGGTATTCAAGACCAGGTTAGATGAGGCCCTGAGCAACCTGATCTAGTGGGTGGCATCCCTGCCTATGGCAGGGGGGTTGGAACTAGATGATCTTTGAGGTCCCTTCTAACCCAAGCCCTTCTATGATATGATTCTATGATACTTTTTTGTCCTATTAAATTATCTTTATCTCAACTCACTTTTTTTTTTTCATTTCTCTCCCCCCTCCTACTGGGGGTGGGGGGGAAAGAGTGAGCAAGTGGCTGTGTGGTGCTTAGGTGCCTGTTGAGTTAAATCACACCATGGAGATGGGCAGGAGATGTATGGGAGAGCAGCAGGACAGTAGAGGGTTATACTATAGAGAGGTGGGATAGCAGAAGGGTGTAATGTAAAGTGAAGGGAGAATGGAGGAACGCAATGGAGACTGGTAGCAGAGTGCAGAGATGTTATGGAGAGGGGAGGGTTCTAGTGGAGAGTGGTGGGAGACAAAAAAGGGTTGTTGTGGTTTAACCCGGCCAGCAGCTAAACACCACACAGCCGTTCGCTCACCCTCCCCCCGCCCTCTCTGGGATGGGGGAGAGAAACGAGAAAAACTGAAGCCTGTGGGTTGAGATAAAGACAGTTTATTAGGACAGAAAATAAAATAATAATAATATGTACAAAACAAGTGATGCACAATGCAATTGCTCACCACCCGCTGACCGATGCCCAGCCCAACCCCGAGCAGCCGGCGCCCCACCCCGGTTAGCCACCCCTATATATTATTTAGCATGACGTCAGATGGTATGGAATAGCCCTTTGGCCAGTTTGGGTCAGCTGTCCTGGGTCTGTCCCCTCCCAGCTCTTCCTGCACCCCCAGCCTACCCGCTGGCAGGACAGAGCGAGAAGCTGAAAAGTCCTTGGCTGAGTGTAAGCATTGCTCTGCAACAATTAAAACATCAGCATGTTATCAGCACTCTTCTCATCCTAATCCAAAACATAGCACCCTACCAGCTACTAGGAGGAAAATTAACTCTGTCCTTACTGAAACGAGGACATATATCCACCCCTTATTCCATACCATTTATGTCATGCTCGGGTTACACCCTTTCCAATACATTCTAATTGATCACCATTTTCTTCTATGGTATATAGCAATCATGGTAGTGATGACACACAGTATTATATAATAATTAACATAATACAACTCAACTCATGGGCTATTCTCACCCAGTATTAAATCCCCTGGAGGTACACACCGGACCTCCCCATTCTTTTGCATTACCCACCAAGGGCATCCAGGTCCCTGAGCAAAAGCAATCCCACGAATGGGTTTGCCTTTTCCTGAGGCAGGAGTATCCCAGACTGTCTTTCCCAGCATGTTTCTTACATGCACTACAGGAACTTTATCCCCTTCTACAGTACGTAACAGGTTTGATTGGGCAGGTCCAGCTCGATTGGCAGATCCCCTAGTATTGACTAACCAGGTGGCCTTTGCCAAATGCGTATCCCAATTTCTGAATGTCCCTGCACCCATTGCTTTCAGTGTAGTCTTTAACAGTCCATTGTATCGTTTTTCCCAGAGGCTGGTGCATGATAGGGGATGTGATACACCCACTCAATACCATGTTCTTTGGCCCAAGTGTCTATAAGGTTGTTTCGGAAATGAGTCCCATTGTCTGACTCAATTCTTTCTGGGGTGCCATGTGCCACTGCTCTGCAACAAGTAAAACATCAGTGTGTTATCAACATTAGTCTCATCCTAAATCCAAAACATAGCACCCTACCAGCTACTGGGAGGAAAATTAACTCTGTCTTAACTGAAACCAGGACAAGGGTGTAGTGCAGCACGGCAGGAGGAGGGAGAGATAAAGAAATCAACAGCAAAGGGGAGGGATGTGCTGGAGAGCAGCAGGAGAGGGAAGGGTTCTATTGGAGTGTGTCAGGAAAATGCAAGAGTGTACTGCAGAGAGGAGGGAGAGCGCAGCAATGTACTGGAGAGTGGTGAGAGGACAGAGGGAAGAGATGGAGAGTGGCCAGAGAGTATAAGGACATACTGCAGAGAAGCCAGAGACCAGAGGGACATACTATAAAGTGGTGGGAGAGCAGAAGGATGTGCTATAGAGCAGCCAGAGAGCAGAGCTATGTGCCATAAAGCAGTGAGAGAGTACAGGAATGTATCATAAAGTGGTGGGATAGTCGAGGGATATGCCATAAACAGTTAGGAGAGCCAAGGGATGTGTCATAAAGCAGTGGGAAAACAGAGAGATGTGCAATAAAGTGGTGGGAGATCCAAGGGATGTGCCATAAAACGATGGGATAGTGTGAAGATATGCCATAAAGTGATGGAACATGCAAGGGATATGCCATAAAGTTTTGGGAGAGCCTAGCAATGTGGCATAAAGTGTTGGGAGAAACGAGGTATATGCCATAAAGTGGTGGGAGAGCTGATGGATGTGCATTAAAGTGGAGGGAGAGCGGAGTAAATTGCCACGAAGTGCTGGGAGAGCCAAGGAATGTGCCATAAAGCAGTGAGAGAGCCTACGGATGTGGCAGAAAGCAGTGGGAGAGCATAGGAATGTGATGTAAAGCAGTACGAGAGTTGAGGGATGTGGTATAAAGTGTTGGGAGAGGCAAGGGGTGTGCCATAAAGCAGTGGGATAGTAGAGGGTTGTTTATGCTAATAAGTTTTGGGAGATCTGAGGTATATACCATAAAGCAGTGGGAGAGGCAAGGGATGTGCCATGAAGCGCTGGGAGAATCGAGGGATGTGCCAGAAAGTGTGGGAGAGCCAAGTGATGTGACAGAAGGCAGTGAGAGAACCAAGTAAAGTGCAATAAGGTGTGGGAGTGCCAAGGGTTGTACTATAAAGTTTTGGGAGAGGTGAGGGATGTTCCATAAAAGCATTGGGAAAGCGGAGGGATGTGCCATAAAGGAGAGAGACAAAGGATGTGCCACAAAGTACTGTGGGAGCCGAGGGATGTGTCATAAAGTCTTGGGAGAGCTGAGGGACATGGCAGGAAGTGCCGGGACAAGCTGAGGGATGTGGCATTTATTACTAGGAGAGCCAAGGAATGTGCCATAAAGAGGCAGGAGATTTGAGCGCTGTGTCACAATGCGGCGGGAGATCTGAGCGCTGTGTCGCAATGGGCTGAGACCAAGAGATGTGCCTCGACAAGGCAGGAGAGCCGAGGGACATGATTAAATGGGCAGAGTGAGACAAAGGGCATGCCACAACAGGCTGAGAGAGCCGAGGGGCACACTACAATGGGACAGGAGAGCTGAGCAGTGCGCCACAACAAAGTGGGATAGCCGAGGGGCATGGCACAACAGACTGAGACACCAAGAGGCATGCCACAACGCAGTGGGAGATCCAAGGGCTGTGCCACAATGGGTTGAGAGGTCCAAGAGGCACACCACAACATGGTGGGAGAGCCAATGGAGGTGACACAATGTACTTAGAGAGATGGGGGGCACAGCACAACGCAGTGAGAAAAAATGAGGGACTTGCCACCACAGGTGGAGTGAGCTAAAGGGTGTGCCACAAGGCAGTGGCAGGAGAGCTGAGGGGCGCACTGCAACGTACTTCAACAGTCAAGGGGCATGGCCCAACACATCGGGAGAGCTGAAGGGTGAGCTACAACATGGCAGGAGAGCCAAGGTGCAATCCACAATGGGCTGAGAGATCTGAGAGGTGTGCTGCAACAGAAAGCTGAGGGACACACCACATCGCAGTGGGAGAGCCAAGGGATGTGCCACATCGTACTTAAGGAACTGAGGGAACTGCCACAATGTAGTTAGAGAGCCGAGGGGTACGCCACAATGTGGCAGGAGAGTAGGGGCACACTGCAACAGGCTGAGAGACTGAGACAACTGCCTCAACACGATGGGAGAGATGAGGGACACGCAGCAATGTGGCAGGTGAGTGGAGGGGTGTGCCACACTACTATGGGAGATCCAAAGGGCATGCCACGATGCAGAGGGAGAGATGAGGAGCACTCCATAATGTGCCTGGAGAGCCAAAGGGGACACTACAACGTACTTAGAGAGCCAAGGGAGCTGCCATAATGTGGCAGAAGAGCTGAAGGAGGTGACAGAACATAGAGAGCAGAGGGGTACACCACAACTTGGAGGGAGAGATGAGGGGCATGCCACACGTGACAGGATACCCGAAGGGCAAACCACAATATACTTAGACAGCCAAGGGAGGGCTGTCTAAGTACACACAGTGCAGCAGAAGAGCTGAGGGACGTGCTACAATGGGCTGAGCAAGCCAAGGGGTGTGCCACAAAGGGTCTGATAGAGACAAGGGGCACACTGCAATGCAGCAAGAGAGCCGAGGGGTGCAGCACAGCGAGCTGTGAGACTGAGAGACATACCTCAACGTGGCAGGAGAGCCAAGGGGCATGCCACAACATAGCGGGAGAACATAGAGAGAGACGAGGAGCGTGCTGCAGCAGGTCTGAAAGAGCCAAGGAGTGCAACGTGATGGGAGAACACAGAGAAAGCAGAAGGGCATGCCGCAACATAGAGGGCTGAGAGAGGTGACAGAATATAGTTGGAGAGACAAGGGGCTTGCCACAATACAGCAGGAGAGCCAAGGGATGCAGCCAAATGCAAGGAGAGCTAAGAGACATGACAACATCTTAGAAAGCACCATAATGCAGTGGGCAATCCGAGGGGTGCTCCGCAACAGAGATAGAGAGCTGAGGGGCATGCTGCAACGAACTTAGTAGTTTCCTTGACTCTCTACAACGCTGAAAAAAAAGCTGAGGGAGGTGACAGAACATAGAGATCCGAGGGACATGCCACAACAGGCTGAGAGAGCCGAGGGGTGTGACACAGAGAACATAGAGTCAGGCAGGCCACAACAAACTTAGAGAGCCGAGGGGCGCTCTACAACAAAGACAGAGAGTCAATGCAAGTACCACTATGCTGCAGGAGAGCACCACAATAAACTAAGAGAGCCAAGGGAACCATTACAACACTGCAGAAGAGCTGAGTGGTACACCACAGAGGGGCAAGAGAACGCTGAGAGAGAGCTGAGGAGCGCACCGCGCTGGCATGGGATAGCCAAGGGGCATGCTGCATTGCAGCAAGAGAGCCAAGGGGCACAGCCCAATACAACGAGAGCCAAGAGATGTGACAACATCTTAGAGAGCTGAAGGGTGTGCCATAATGCAGAGAGAGATCCAAGGGGTGCTCCACAACAGAGGGAGAGAGCCGAGGCAAGCAACACAACGCTGCAAGAGAGCTGAGGAGCGCACCACATTGTGGCATGAGAGCCAAGGGGCATGCCGCAAAGAACTTAGAGAGCCAAGGGAACTGCTACAATGCTGCTGAAGAGGGGGAGGTGACAGAACATAGAGAGCTGAGGGACATGCCACAACAGGCTGATGGAGCCGATGGGTGCAAGAGAAAGAACACAGAGGATCAAGCAAGGTGTCACAATGCAGCAGGAGAGCCAAGGAGTGCACCACAATGCAGTGGAAGAGCTGAGGGGCGCAATTAAATGGGCTAAGTGAGCCAAAAGGTATGCCACAATGGGCTGAGAAAGTCGAGGGGTGCACTGCAAAGAACACAGAGAATCAAGGGAGGCGCTACAGCGCTGCGGGAGAGCCAAGGGGCATATGCCATACTTGAGGTGCAACCTCACCAGCGCAGAGTACAAGGGGACAATCACCTCCCTGGTCCTGCTGGCTACACTATTCCTGATACAAGCCAGGATGCCGCTGGCCTTCTTGGCCACCTGGACACACTGCTGGCTCATGTTCAAGTGAACATCGACCAACAACCCCAGATCCTTTTCCTCTGCACAGCTTTCCAGCCACTCTCCCCCAAGTCTGTAGCATTGCATGGGGCTGTTGTGGCCAAAGTGCAGGACGTGGCATTTAGCCATGTTGAACCTCATCCCATTGGCTTCTGCCCATTGACCCAACCTGTCCAGGTCCCTCTTCAGGGTCTTCCTACCCTCCAGCAGATCGACACTTCCCCACAACTTGGTGCTGTCTGCAAACTTAACCGAGGGTGCACTCAATTCCCTCGTCCAAATCATCAATAAAGGCATTAAAGAGGATGGGCCCCAACACCAACCCCTGGAGAACACCACTCATGACTGGTCGCCAGCTGGATTTCACTCCATTCACCACTCTCTGGGCCCAGACACCCAGCCAGTTTTTAACCCATCAAAGAATGTACCTGTCCAAGCCATAGGCTGCCAGGTTCTCCAGGAGAATACCGTGGGAGACTGTGTCAAAGGCTTTGCTGAAGTCTAGGTAGACTACGTCAACAGCCTTTTCCTCATCCACCAGAAGGGTCACCCGGTCATAGAAGGAGATGAGGTTGGTCAGGCAGCACTTGCCTTTCATGAATCCATGCTGAGCGAGCCTGATCCCCTGGTTGTCTTGCACATGCTGTGTGATTGCATTCAAGATGACCAGTTCTATCACCTTTCTTGGCACCGAGGTCAGGCTGACAGGCCTGTAGTTCCCCAGTTCCTCCTTACGATCCTTCTTATAGATGGGCATCATATTAGCAAGTCTCCAGTCATCCAGAACCTCTCTGGATGTCCATGACCACTGATAGATGATGGAAAGCGGCTCAGCAATCATATCTGCCAACTCCCTCAGCACCCTCGAGTGGATCCCATCTGGCCCCATGGACCTGTGACAGTCCAGGTGGAGCAGCAGGTCTCTAACTGTTTCCACCTGAACTGTGGGGGGTTTCTTCTGCTCCCTGTCCCAGACTTCCAGGTCAGGAGGCTGAGTACCCCAAGGATAACTGGTCTGACTATTAATGACAGATGTAAAGAAGACATTGAGAATCTCAGCCTTTTCCTTATCCTCAGCAGTCATGTTCCCCCCTGCGTCCAGTAAAGGATGGTGATTCTCCTTGGCCCTCCTCTTGCTGTTAATATATTTGTAAAAACATGTTTTGTTATCTTTTACCATAGTGGCCAGGTTGAGCTCATGCTGGGCTTTAGCCTTCCTGATTTTTCCCTGCATATGCTGGCAACTTCCTTGTACTCTCCCCTAGTTGTCTGTCCCTTCTTCCAACGAACATAAGCTCTCTTTTTCTCCCGGAGACTCAGCAGAAGTTCCCTCTTCAGCCACGCCGGTCTTCTTCCCCAACCACTCATCTGACAGCACACAGGAACAGCCTGCTCTTGAACATTTAAGACTTCCTTCTTGAGGAGCATCCAGTCTTCCTGCACCCCTCTGCCCTTCAGGACTGACTCCCAAGTGACCCACCCTACTAGTGTCCTGAACAGTCCAAAGTCTGCCCTCAGGAAATCCAAGGTAGCAATTTTACTGACCACCCTCCTGACTCCCCCAAGAATTGAGTACTCTACCATTTTATGGTCAATCTGCCCAAGACAGCTCCCAACCACCACATCTCCCACCAGTCCTTCTCTGTTCATGAACAGCAGGTCTAGCGGGGTACCTCCTCTGGTAGGCTCACTAACCAGCTGAGTCAGGAAGATGTCTTCCACACGCTTCATTGATGGAGCAGCTAATCTCAGAAAGACACATGAAGGACAAGAAAATCATCAGGAGCAGTCAGCATGGATTCACCAAGGGTAGGTCATGCCTGACCAACCTGATAAGCTTGTACAATGAAATTACCAGCCTGATGAGGGGAGAATAGTGGATATTCTCTACCCAGACTTCAGGAAGGCATTGGAAACTGGACCCATAAGATCCACATGGACAAGCTGTGGATGCATGAGCAAGATGAGCAGATAGTGAGGTGGATTGAAGACTGGCTGAAGGGCTGAAGCCAAAGGGTGGTGATCAGTGGCACAAAGTCTCTCCAACAAGTCCAGTATCTAGTAGTGTACCCCAGGGGTCAATATTGGGTCCAAATCCTGTTCAACATCTTCATTAATTATCTTGATGATGAGGTAGAGTACACCCACAGCAAGTTTGCACGTGATAAAAAACTGGAAGGAGTGGCTGATTCAACAGAGGGTCATGCTGTCATCCAGAACGGCCTGCACAGGCTGGAAAAATGGTCTAACAGGAACCTCATCAAGTTCAACAAGGGGAAGTGCAGAGTCCTGCACCTGGGAAGGAACAACTCCAGTTGTTGTACATGCTGGGGACCACCCAGCTGAAAAGCAGCTTTTTAGAAAAGGCCCTGGGGGTCCTTGTAGACACCAAGTTGAACACAAGCTAGCAATGTAGCCTTGCAACAAAGAAGGCTAATTGTATCCTGGGCTGCATTAGGCAAAGTATTGCCAACAGGTCAAGGGAGGTGATCCTTCCCCTCTATTCAGCTCCAGTGAGGCCACACCTGGCATCCTGTGTCCAGTTCTGGGCTCCCCAGTACAAGAGAGACATGGACATACTGGATAGAGTCCAGTGCAGGGCCATGAAAATGACTATGGGACTGGAATCTCTCTTGTATGAAGAGAGGCTGAGAGAACTGGGGTACATGTGTGTCTCAAAACAGAGTTAGATATATCAACAGCTCTAAGGGTTTATACAGACTCAGCATAAACCACAAATTATTTTAACCACTATTTAACTCACTTGCTCCATCCATCCAAAAACTGAATACGTGTGCCACCTTCATGTTACCTACAATACTAAACAACAGGCACTCTTGGGACTTTTATTTCACATCTGAGAAATAAAGCAAAGCAACAGCTAGTGACTTCCAGCTCCTGACACTCAAGTTTGCAACAGTACATTTGCAATATCTGCTTAATGTGGTTTTATGCATAGTTTAACATGCACAACTTTTCTCCTCAGTGTCAGAGCGAATTAGTTACCGCTTGCCTAGGAATCAGAGGAAAACTGCACTGCTGAATTTGCTACTGATAGCACCAACTGTCCAATGAAGAGCAAGAGATTTCTATCTGGCTCAGGAAGCTTCCAATGTTTTATCACCATCTGGTAAGTACTGCAAATAGATACTCCAACCTGCTGTGAGACCAGCTTGCTAGTAAAAAACAGCAGTACAGTCTGCTAGCCACAAAGAGCGTGTTTAAGTGAATTCACAAAAATATTTTTTTTATTTTTTATTTTTTTATTAAAAGGACACTGCTGTCTGAAGCAACCAAAGCTATCTGATATCAGGGTGCCTGCCCATCCACTTATGATTTTTGTCTTCTAGATCACTTATCTCCAACCCTATTGTGCACCACCTCTCAGTCATGGTATCACACTTGAAAGCATGATATACATTAAGATCCTAAAACATTTAACTCCTGCATTCTGATAGGCCTTGACAATTAAGGTGTTTCCTGTTGTAACTTCAAATAGAACATAAAACAGACACTGAACGCTGGTACTTGCTAATTTTTGGCCACTACCTTTATTACTTAGCTTCAAAATCAGTATTATAGCCTTTATATGAGTTAGTCTCTAGCAAGATCCAACATGTGTTTTTCTAGTCTGTTATATGAAAGCACAATATTTGCTAGGCATTAGTAGAAAATTGGAAGTGAAGTTCTTAGATTCCATTCTTGAATTCAGGACTTCTTAAATAACAAATATCACTTGTGCCACCTGCACAGAAACTACATCAGTTTTCAACATGAGTTTTAACTTCCAAGCTGCATCCACATTCAAACAAATAAGACTGCATTACATTTGAGACTTACCATGATTATTTGCTTTTGAACTTCTCAGAAAGTGTTGTAGTTTAACCTGATAGGCATCTAAGCACCACACAGCCATTTACTTCACCACCACCACCACCCACACATAATGGGATGAGGGAGAGAAAGAGAGGGGAAAAAAGTTTTTTAAAAAATGTGTGGATTGATATAAAGACAATATAATAGGACAGAAAAGGAAGAGAAATAATAATTATGATGATGATAAATAATTATACAAAGCAAGTAATGCACCATGCAATTGCTCACCACCTGCTGACCGATGCCCATTCCATCCCCAAGCAGCAGCCCCCACTCACACCATCCCAGCCAGCCACCCCAGTTTTATTGTTCAGCATGACATCATATGGTATAGAATATCCGTTTAGCCAGTTAGGGTCAGCTGTCCTGGTTGTGTCCCCTCCCAGCTTCTTGTGCACCCCCAGCCTCTTTGCTGGCAGGGTAGCACAAAAAGCTAAAAAATCTTCGACTCTGTGTAATGAAAAAAATACCTCCCTCTCAGTCAAAACCAGGACACAAACTCATTTAAATTTAAGTTAATTTCAAAAGTTTATCTTCTGATCATGTGACTCAAAGCATTAAAAGCTTGTTATAAAATCATTATACCAATCTATTATACAGTTCCAGACATTTTAATGTGTACCGAAGAATAGAAAGATCAAATATTTTTAAAACCATGTTTTTAGCAGTTACACAAAAGCTTTAAGTCAACATACATTCTAATAATTGAATTCCTTCTGAACTATTTTAAATAGATGAAAGGAAAAGTTAAGTGTTTTTTCCTCAGTTCAAATGTTTTAATTTTAAAAAGATAGTCTACATGACCTTTGCTTTGTTATTTATCAGTTTACAAAATACATCATCAACATGATTACCAGCTCGACCTCATTAGCATCAATGAAGAAAAACTAATAGCTAATCATGTCAACATGACAGATAGCACATATTTATAAGAAACATCTATAATTTGCACGACTTCTATGCTAATAGCATATATAAACACTTTCCTATGTGAATAAATGTTATCCTCCACAACATGAACTATTAGGAGCAACTGAATAATGACTATTAAAAAATAAATAGTTCTTCCTAAAGTGTCACCTAGAGATCTTTTTCATTAAAAATTCCAAATAGTGAAACTAATTTTTGGAGGGAGAAAGACTACTCCTTTCTCCACCTGTTTTTGAATATGCTGAGGTATACTGAATATTCAAGTCATAGCTGTTTTAGATCAACTTGAATGTTCAAATTTCATGTATATCTCTAGAAATTCAGGGTTGCGTCTATGGTTTATCCTTGCAGAATTACTAAATAGAACTATAACATATTCAGCACTATATTTTATACAGCTATCATCATCTGCAAAGCAAGCAAATACTACAGGTTTGGGGTATTTTGTGCATACATTATCTCAATTACTTTTTATAAGCATGACTTGCTCAAAAAGTTCTAAATCAGAGATGAAATACCAGTTTCAGTTCACTAGTGTGTTCTCACCCTCTGACCTTTTGTTTGTGTTAAATGGTATTGAATACTCTCTTTTGGCTTTGGATTTGCAAGACAACTAATGGTTTGAACATGACAACTGCATATTGCAACAAGAACTTTGAATCTACCAAGAGGAAGCCTAAACAATAACTTAAGCATACAGTCAGAGAGTATAAATAAAGTATCTGCTGCTTTCTAGGAATTACGTGCTAACCTTCAGTTACTTTTCACAAAAAGCCACATCCTCCATTATCTAAAGAAATATTCCTACTTAATTACTATCACTTCAGCATCACTGGCTGAATGGAGAGATCTCAGTGTTGCAAGCCTCTCATTCATATGATGCTGTCAAAATGAAATCTTTTAAACTTCTCACTCCATGGCACCCAGATATTTTTCAGTATATGTATTGCTATGTCATTATGCATGTTATACCACTTACAAAGCCATACTAACATGGTGAAACTTAGGTGTTGCTCATGCCCAAAAACTGCCTATAAAAGGTGTGTTCATTCCCCATGCAAGTCAGACACTACAAGCATGGAAGAGAAACCTCAGCACTGTCCTCAGTGACCTGTCCTTTTACTTTTTCCCCCAAGAAACACACACGTGCTTATGAAAGACTGCCTACAGAGCTCCCTTCCCATGCAATGACTCAAGCTGAAGTTTCATTTGGGCCCAGCAGAACTGCAAGCACGAGGATGGTAACAATCCCTGCAAACACCAAATAGAAGGAATAAAGTACTAGAGAAAACTGAAAAAAAAAAAAAAAAAAAAAAGGCAAAAGGCAGGCTCAGTAAAGAGGACCTCACGGCTACCTGAGGGGATACAAGGTGCAAGGGGAAGATAGCAGAGAGGGAGATACAACCCTACTCCCTACCCGAGACACCTCTATGTTACTTCCCAAAACACACCCGGATCACGGGTAAAAGACACAGCCCACTCCCACTACGGTCAGCTAGTCAAATCAACAATAAACCACCTCAGTCCACCGATACACCCACCTTCTTCACATTCACTAATTCATGCTCCGGCGCACATACGTGAGCCAGACACTCCCCCCTCAGTATAAAACAATCATCTGCCTCTGCCAGCTAATACTAGCCACTGCCCGTCTACCTCACCTGTAGTCCCCAACCCGTTTCTCTTTATATCCAGATGGAAGAAATTCCAGAGAAAGTAAAAGGCCAAAAATAGCTATTATTTTCAACACCAACAACTCTGCCTCCAATTCATTCTGATTCTGACCCCGACGACAACCAACACTTCCAGACACAGACACCCACAGCCTCACCAACACCTGGAAATAGTATCATCATACCATGATTCACTCAGTACTGAATGGGTGGGGCGAATAAAAGAAAGCATCTAAATCTGCGGGGATAGAAAACTGTGGAGTTATGGTTAAGTGAGAAGGGGCATGATTTAATTACAATGAGCAACTCAGGTTTTGAAGGACCGTGAAGATAATGTAGGCCCAGGGCTGATAACCTTGAGTGATGTTACAACTAGAATATGCGGAACTATGTTCAGGAGGAGAGACGACACCGTTGTACCAATCATATTAGTGCTAGAGACGTGTGCACAGAGAAGCTAGACCAATGATAAGTTGTTGTCGGCGCGTGCTGTAGGGAGTAGCCTATATATACTTTGTTAGAATACGCAATAAAGGAAAACGATTATACTCGCATCGAGGTTGCGTCGTTACTCCAGGTCCATCTCCAACTCCGGCATCTGGTAGCAGAGGATGGTTACTTGCCAGATAGTTCAGCTCAACTGAGTACTCCGAGACTGCGGTAAGCAGCAAGAGGAGGGGAGTGGGAAACTTAACGGCTGAGAGGAGTGCTGCCTTTCAAGCACGGGTCTGCGTCGCTCCCTGCCTCTCAGAGGACACCGCCATGGAAGTAGAGGCGGTGGTGACGTTGCTCGTCGGAATTCTCTCTAAGAGAGGTATCGAGACAACGGGAAAGAAATTGATTAAGCTGATCAAGCTGGGACAGCGATGGGGACATGTTAGAGAGACGACCCTGCTGTTCTCTGTCACGGAATGGCGGGAGTTTGGGAATACCATGTGGGAAAGGACTATAACGGGGGATTCAAAAGATGAAAAGGAGGTGAAAACTGTCTGCAAGTTGTGGCGAACGGTATTAGAGACACTAAAGGCCATGAAGGCAGAAAGGGAAGTAGCCTGTGCCACTGCTCAAATGCTAATCCCGGGGATGGCCCCTATAAAATCTGGGGAATCTGAAAGAAAACCCGGGACTCTTGCGCGTATCTTTGGGCTCCCTGCGGTTAAAGGAATGACCGGGGTTCCATGCTCGACAGTCTCCGAACTCTTACCGCGCATTGACGGTGAAGGGCCGGGTAACGGGCCGCCCCCACATTATGCGGAAGTCCTGCCGGACCCACCATCAAGCGCGGAAAAAGCGGAAGTTGGCGGGGCCAGGCCAAAGCAGAGATCTGAGTCGTTTGCGGAAGTAGCACCCCAGGACGCCCAGGGGGGATGTCCTGCATCACCCACAGGCGAGGGAGGAGAGGCGTGCCGACCCCCGCCCTCGGCTCCGCCTCTGCACCCGCCCTTGCCGCTCTCTACTGATTCCTCTGCTCCGGCAGCGCCATGTAGCGATGACCATATAGAACCTCCCCCGGAAAATACGGAAAAGTTGTTACAAGCAGTTTTGCAGCGCCTTGAGGATCTGGACCTGTGGTTAAAGGGGAAGGCGACAGTAGCGGATCACTCCCTGTTGAGCGAAAAGGAAACCACTCCTCCAATTCCCCCCGCTGGCCCACCGGCTCCAGTTAGGCCCATGCAATGGAGTGGGGTCATTCTTTACTATTCCTTTGCATCCTCAAGATACACAGAGATTTGCCTTCTCTGTACCAGCAATTAATAAAGCGGCACCTGCTGATCGCTATGAATGGGTAGTCTTGCCACAAGGCATGAAAAACTCACCTACTCTATGTCAATTATACGTGGATTGGGCATTGCAGCCTCTCAGGAAACAATGGCCTAGTACAATAATTTACCATTATATGGACGACATTCTCTGCTGTCAGCAAGAGCCGTTTACGGAGGACTCTTTGAAACAGTTAGCTGACACTCTATCTAAGAAAGGACTTGTAATTGCCCCCGAAAAAGTGCAACACACAGCCCCGTGGAAATACCTTGGGTGGTCCATAGCAGATGCAAAGATTCGCCCGCAGAAGACAGAGCTAGCAACCAAAATATGGACATTAACTGATGTGCAAACGTTGTTAGGGGACATCCAATGGGTGCGCAATTGTGTTGGTATCTCCAATACGGACATTGCGCCTCTGACTGCACTTCTGTGAGGACAGCATCCAGCTGATGCAGTTATTCTGTCTGCAGCACAACAGGCTGCGTTGCAACAAATTATACAGAAGCTACAAGAAGCATGGACAAGTCGACGCATCTTGGAACTGCCTATCTCTCTATTATTGTGCAATGCTGAGGACTCACCTTATGCGGTCATCTGTCAATGGCAAAATAAAAAGGGGGAATCTTCCTCCTCCTCTATCTGTGACATTGACAAATGTGATGGGGATGTATTTAGAATTTTAGAGTGGGTATTTTTAAGTGTACAACCAAAAACTAGTATTCAAACATGGCCAGAAGCAGTGGGAGAGTTGATAAGGAAAGGCAGAGCAAGAATTGTAGAAATGAGTGGACAAGAGCCAGATGATATTAGTATACCTGTTAACGCAGTCGATTTAGAGTGGTGGCTGCGGAATGCAACCCCCATACAGACAGCTTTGTGGAGTTATGGGGGTAAAGTGCACTCGCAGCAGCCAAAGGGAAGGCTATGACAGGTTCTGAAACATAATCAATGGATGGAGAAAACTAAGGTTCAAAAGGACCCATTGGCCTATGGTCTTACAGTGTATACAGATGCAGGAAAGCGCTTGCGGCAGGCAGCCTGTGTCTGGCAAGAAAAGGGTCAGTGGTGTAAACATGTTATAGAAGGACTGACTCACGGAAAACTGACTCCACAATCAGTAAGATTGTAAAGTAGGTATGTTTATTCAGCGCTGGGCAGCATGGGGGTAGTCCCACCAAAGTCATGCGCAACCATTCGCTCGCTTGCATTCTCTTTTATCCCCTAAAATATTACATTTGCATTAAGTTTCACAACACACCTATGAATATTCACTTCCTATCTCCACCTAGCCCCACTTCGTATGCTAATTATCTTATCAGTCCTTCTGCGCTTGCGTAGTGCTTTCTGGTGGTCATCCGGGTGGTCGTTGGCATGAAGTAAGATGTCTTCATCACAGCAGAACTTTTCACCTTATCTTCTTGCGCATGCTCTCTGAGCCCTTGGTCTCAGTCCAATCCATAAGGTTGGTTTGTCTTGGTTCCCAGGGTCCGAGGGCCCCCTGTTATCTAGGCACCTTGCAAGTGTGACCTTCTTTTAGTCCTCCTCCTTACTCCTCATCTGTGCATTCTCTCATGCTGTATTTGCACGTACATTTTGTATTTTCCCAGCGCAGCGCAAGCACAGTACATCACAAATGTAACATTGTCTTTTCCAAGCACAGCACATATTAAGCAATGAGTGTTGTCTATATATTTATTCTTAATCAGTCACTCTCTAATTTCTAATCCCATGTTTCAGGACAGGCTCAAGACTCTCTACAAACATTAGTACTGACTGCGGTGGTTTGGGCCTTAAATAACTGGCTGAATAATTCTTTGAACGTTGTGACAGATTCGTTATATGTTGCTGGCATAGTGCCGCGCCTAGAAGATGCCCTGCTTAAGGAGACCACTAACACTCGACTAGGGAGGCTATTCATCCAGTTAAGGTCCACGCTCTCGCAGCGAACTAAGGCCTGTTGCGTTATACATGTGCGAAATCATCAGTGGAATATCGGTTTGGGGCAAGGTAATCAGTTGGCTGACAGTCTGGTCAGTCCAGTGTGCCACACACCCCCAATGGACAAATTTCAACAGGCTAGACAAAGTCAGGAGACCTTCCACCAGAATGCCAAAGGCCTACGGAGGCAATTTGAGTTGACAGAAAATGAAGCTCGATCTATAGTTCAGGCCTGTCCTAAATGTGGGAACCACGGGCCAGGAATAGGACAAGGAGTTAATCCAAAAGGGTTAAAGGCACTAGAGTTGTGGCAAATGGATGTCACACATGTTCCCGAATTTGGTAGGCTAAAATATGTGCATGTAACAGTTGACACCTTTTCAAAAATGATATGGGCAACCGCATTGCCGGGTGAAAAAGCGCATCATGTGTGTAAACATCTACTTGCTTGCTTCGCAGTGTTAGGAGTCCCTGAGCAGATCAAGACAGATAATGGACAAATCATCAGTGCCATACCCGCTCCTTATTGCAATGCATCTCTTTGGTGTAATTATACAAAACTATAATAGCATCATTCCTTGTGCCAGAAGCAGCTCTGCTCGGCTGTGGGGTCAACTGTGGAACGGACGTCCCTAGGTGCACCCTGAGCGTTTTCCTCGGAGGGGTCTCCACTCTCAGCCGCTCACCACGAGAGTAGACAAGGACCTCCTGAAGCCGTGGACAAATTATTTTAAGTGATATTTTCTTGTGGTATGAATGAAAAGTGCAAGAGGCCTCTTTGCGTGATTGTGTGATTGTGCTGTGCGAGTGAGAAGCAGCATCGCTGCGAAGCACCATCCCTAGTGTTTAGTGGCTTGTTGACTGATGTAGATTCTAGTAGGCATACTACTTTACAATCGTAATCCTGCATGTGATTTTCACCCTGTTGCTTATTGTGCCTTGCTTGTTGCAATGTCTGCAATGCTTGATAGAAAAATCTATAGAAAGCGTTTGGTTGCTCAAAAATAGAAGGGGGAATTGTGGAGTCATGGTTAAGTGAGAAGGGGCATGATTTAATTACAATGAGCAACTGAGGCTTTGAAGGACCGTGAAGATAATGTAGGCCCAGGGCTGATAACCTTGAGTGATGTTACAACTAGAATATGCGGAACTATGTTCAGGAGGAGAGACAACACCGTTGTACCAATCATATTAGTGCTAGAGACATGTGCACAGAGAAGCTAGACCAATGATAAGTTGTTGTCGGCGCGTGCTGTAGGGAGTAGCCTATATATACTTTGTTAGAATACGCAATAAAGGAGAACGATTATACTCGCATCGAGGTTGCGTCGTTACTCCGGGTCCGTCTCCCACTCCGGCAGGAAACCACCAATCATATATCTCCATTCACTGCCTCGTGGCACCTAACACATAGGATGAGCCAATCAGTAACATCATTACTGGTACACTATTGGGGCTGCTGGAGGTTTATAAATTAGCTGCGTGCTTTTTCTTTACTTTTTGATTATGGGAAGAAAGTTTGCAATTTTCTCTTTTTGTTTTAGCTGTACCTTATTGTATTAGAAGCCTTTGAGCAAGGCAGCAACTACTAATGTAGATGTAAGGGACTTGGGGTGGGCTGTGTATTTGGAGTCAAAGGGAGCACGTCAACAGCCAGAACAGGTCAATCTTGTATAAAAAGGGGGACCTTACCCAGCATCAGCAGTGCTGCTTAAACCTGCCCTTCTGTGGTGGGTTTACCCTGACTGACTGCCAGATACCCACTCCCCATCCCTAGTCACTCTTACTCCCCCTCCTCAGTAGGACAGGGGAAAAATAAGATGGACAAGCTTGTGTGTTGAGGTAAAGGCAGTTTAATGTGAAGAAAAGAAAAAAAAATCGAACATAAAAACCCCATGTTGTGGTTTAACCTTGTTAGACAGCTAATGCAACCACTTAGTCCTAATGGGAATGGGGAAAGAATTGCAAAGGTAAAAGTGAGAAAACTCAGGTGCTGAGATAAAAACAGTTTAATAAGTAAAGTAAAAGTTATGTGCACGATAAGGAATTCATTCACTATTTCCCATCAGCAGGCAGATGTTCAGCCATTTCAAGGAAAATAGGACTCCATCAAACAACATTTTCTTGGGAAGGCAAATGCCATAACTCTGAACATCCCACTTTCTTCCTCCTGACATGTTGCCAGAACTTTCTCATGGGGTGGAAATGCCAACAGAAAGACAATCACCCTCTGTTCTACACTGGGGGGTGGGGGGTTGAGGTGAGAGAGAGATGGTACAGGGACATTTCTAGATCTCAATGAGAAAGGCCTGACAACAAATGGCTTAATAAAGTGGCTGTTTTAATAATAGAGAATAAGTAAAGGAACATAAATAGTGAGTAAATCTAATGCCCTTTCAGATGCTGGGAATTCCATGTTCGTGCAGTATCAGACAGAGCCTAGATAGCTTTCCCACAGCAGACTCTGCAGATTCTGTCCATGGAAGGAACCTCCTCCTTTTTGATTGAGCTATTATTTAATTTTCTTAGAAGAAAACAACTCTATTCATTAAGGATGTTCACATGTGAACTTCTTGCTGCACTTTAGATAAGGGCAAGGCCACACGTGGTGTAATCACCAGTAGCAAGTGGGAGTTGCCTGCAAGTCAATGGTCCCGGTGGGGTGGTTGTTGTGGACTCTTTACCTTTGATTAGCCCTGAACTTGGTTTTTGCTCTCTTCCTTAAATGGTGTTTTGCTGATGTGCCAACTTAGTTGAGTTATGCAGGCTGTTTCATTTCCTTCTTATCTTCTCTTTCCTTCTTATCTCCAAGGTCAGTCGACCACATCTTGCAATCCTTCCACTGCTCCCTTTGTTTTAGCTTATTAGCGCTTAAATAAGCAGAACATATAGTACAAAAATTCCTTACTAGGCAGGACATACAGTACAAGGTTCCTTCCATGATGATAACAATATTATTCAGGCCAAGAGATCTATCTGCATCAAGAGTACAGACTTAGGCCTACTCAGGTTAACTGTGATGTGTATCATTAACTCCTTGATGTACAATAGTCTCCTGGACAGGATCCCTATACTCCCCCTAGTCCCTTGGGTTTAACTTCATTTACATTGGGGGGGGAGGGAAAGACTTACTTGATAATAAGATAAATAATAGTCATTCAAATAGTTGTTAAGTGTTAAGGATGTTATGAAAGCCCCCAATCCAACAGACTCCAAGACCCAGGTATTCCTCCTTCCAGGCTGCAGAAGCCCAGTCTGGTGTGCTTGTGGACCCAGATTTGTCTGTCCCAGTCTGATGGATATGGCTACTGCTGTTCCCATTTTCAGGTCTGGCCAGTAGAAAGGCTGAGCATGTATCACAGAGAATAAGAGAGAGACACAGAGAGGATGGGAGAGACAGAGACACAGTGTCTGTGACAGACAGATATAGTTGTAGAACTATAAGCTCATTGGAATTCAAGCAACATGGTGGGATAGCTCTCATGACTGGAGCATTGCAATGGAGGGATACAGGTTCTTCAGGAAAGATAGGACAAGAATGTGATGAGGGTCTTCCTTCCTCATCCCTCCTGTAAAGGGGAGGTTTCAATGCACAGAGCTGTGCCTTTGGGGCACAAAAGAGTTGAGAGCTTGTGGATAAGGATTAGAAGCCAGAACAGCACAGCTATTGTAGTAGGTGTCTTCTACAGGCCTTCTGCTTAAGAAGAGGAAGCAGATGAAGCCTTCTTTACACAACTAGGTAAAGCCTCACAGTCACAGGCCCTGGTATTCATAGGTGATTTCAACCACCCCAGTATCTACTGGAATGGTAATATATCTGGGCATAAGCAATTTGGGATATTTCTGGAATGTATTGAAGACTATTGATTCAGAAGATCAATGAACCAACTAAGGGAAATACTGTGTTGGACCTACTAGTCGCAAACAGGGAAAAACTGCTGGAAAATGTAAAGGTCAAGGGCAGCCTTGACCACAATGACCATGAGACTGTGGATGATCTTGATAGGAGTGAGCAAGACAAACAGCAGAATTACAACCCTGGACTTCAGAAGAACAGACTTTAGCCTATTCAGGGACCTACTCGGGAGGATCATGAGAGAAACTGCCCTGGAGGGCAGAGGAGCCAAGTAGAGCTGGGTAATCTTCAAGGACATCCTCCTCAGAGCACAAAAATGGTCCATTCCAATGTGCAGTAAGCTGAGAAAGCATGGCAGAATGGATGAACATGAAGCTCCTGATAGAGCTCAAATACAGAAAGGAAGTACATAGAAGGTGGAAGCAAAGACAAGCTACTTGGGAGGAATACAAAGATATTGCCTAGACATGTAGGAATGTAGTCAGGAAATCCAAAATTCATCTGGAATTGGAACTAGTGAGGAATGTGAAGGGCAACAAGAAGAGCTTCTATAGTAGTTTGGCAGCAAAAAGAATATTTAAGAGAGTGTGGGCCCATTACTCAGTGAGGCAGGGGACCTAGTGATCAAGGACATCAGAAAAGTCATTATTCAATGCATTTTTTTCTTCAGTTTTTACAGGTAAAGTCTGCTCTCAGGTCCCTGAATCTGCTAGCACAGTGTTGAGAAATGAAATAGTAGCACAGTAGAGAGAGTTAGGGAGCACTTAAGCCAATTGGACATATACAAGTCCATGGGACCAGATGGGATGCATCTGAGGTTGCTGAAGGAGTTGGCCAATGTCACTGGGAGGCCACTGTCTCTCATCTTTGAAAGGTAGTGTCAACTGGGGGAAGTTCCTGGTGGATGGAAAAAGGCAGATATCAGGTCTATCTTCAAGAGGGAGGATCCAGACAACTACAGGCTACTCAGCCTTACCCTCATTTCCCAGTAAGCAAATACTCTTAGAAGCCATTTCTAAAGAGATGAAAGACAAGAAAGTGATTGGGAACAACCAACATGGGTTTAGCAAGGGCAAATCATGCCTGTCCAATCTCATTGCTTTCTGTAATGAAGTGACTGACTCTGTGGAAAAGTGGAAGGCAGTGCATGTTGTATACCTTGGCTTTTCATTAGGAAAACAAATGCCATAATTATAATTCTGAATGTGTCCTGTCGTGTGTGCGCGGGGGGGGGGGGGGACTGTTCTCCTTCTTTCCCCCCCTCTTTTATTACTGAGCTTTATGTCATATAGTATGGAATATCCCCTTTGGTCAGTTGGGGTTAGCTGTCCTGGCTGCATCCCCTCCCAACTTCTTGTGCATCCCTCTAAGACTAAATCTAGAAGACTTAGTCATCTTTTAGTCTGATACTAAATACAAATGGGTCATTTGTTCCCCTTCTAGAAGAGATGTAGTGTCCACAGCATAGTCCTTTCAATGCAAGTAGGAAAGGTGCAGTTTGTTTACATGCTGTTTTGAAACCCAAAGTTGCTTGGCTTTTTGCAGGTACGCATAGAGGATATGTATCCTTGCTTACCGAGCAAAAGGAGCATCATAACACCCACAAGTCCCTTCTGGCACAAGGCTGCACCCAGGCAGCTCTGTGATTAGCTGAGAGGAAAAGGGAGATGGTGTGGGGCTTACATCTCCCAGCTTCTCCTTCTCTTGGTCACATGTAATTGACACAAGTTGGATTTCTGTGCTGCACATCCTACGTCATCTAGTGCACAAGGTGGTGGATATAGCATCCAGTTAGGTTGGCAGCAGTGGTGACATCTGTCTCCAAATTGCATTTCCAGGTGGCATGGAAAACACAACAGATGAGTCACTGGGGAGAAGGTGTGCTGCTGCTCGTATCTGTCTCCACTATGGTGAGGCCACCCCGTGTGGCCTCTCTCTCATCTCTCATGGCTGTCTCATAAGGGTTCCTGTTGGTAGCGAAGGTCGTGCTGAGCTGGACTGGTGCTGCCTCTGGAGCACAGGCGCCCTAGGCTGTCAGTGCAGCACTGAGGGGGAGGGGTGGGGAGCACCCGGAAGCAGCAGAGGGGTGTATGGCAGCCGGACTGCATCAATTCGGCCTCAGATGCAAATCGTCCCCGCACTCCAGACAGGGAGTGTCATCTTTGGACATGCTCCTCAGTGGGGACCGCTGGAGACGCGTTCTGCTATGCTGCAGAGTAGGCAACAACTGGAGAGGAACAGAAAGAATGACAAAAGCACATGGCAGTCTGCTGAGAGCAGCCCGGAATCCCAGCTGCTGATCCTTTGCTCCCTTTCTTTCATCCAAGCAGGCAGTGAGCTCTGCAGTACCTGCTGCTGAGGAGCTGGTGGCAGTGAAAACAGCAGAGGCTGACCCCCAGCTCCCCACAACTTCCTTTCAGGTAGTCATAGAGAGAGAAAGAAAACAACGAAAAAAAGTTCAACCCAGGGATCTTCAGTTCCTGGGAAAATCATAGAGCAAATCTTTTTGGACTATCCTTTTGGGTACATGAAGGAAAAGGTGACTGGGAACTGTCAGCACACATTTACCGAGGGGCTATCATGCCTGACCAACCTACTTACCTTCTATGATAAAATGGATGGTGTCCTGGTTTTGGCTAGGATAGAGCTAATTTTCCTCCTAGTAGCTGGTAGGGTGCTGTGTTTTGGATTTAGGATGAGAATAATGTTGATATCACACTGATGCTTTAATTGCTGCAGAGCAGTGCTTAAACTAAGCCAAGGACTTTTCAGCTTCTCGCTGCCCAGCGGGCAGGCTGGGAGTGCAGCAGGAGCTGGGAGGGGACAGACCCAGGACAGCTGACCCAAACTGGCCAAAGGGGTATTCCATACCATCTGACGTCATGCTGAACAATTAATATGGGTGCCTGGCCAGGGTGGGGGGGGCGGCTACTCAGGGATAGGCTGGGCATCGGTCAGCGGGTGGTGAGCAATTGCATTGTGCATCACTTATTTTGTACACATTATTATTATTTTCTTGTATTTTCTGTCCTAATAAACTGTCTCTGTCTCAACCCACAGGCTTTCGTTTTTTTTTCTGCTTCTCTCCCCCATCCCAGAGAGGGAGGGGGAAGGGTGAGCGAACGGCTGTGTGGTGTTTAGCTGCCGGCTGGGTTAAACCCCAACAGGGGAGAACACTGGATGTCATTTACCCTGACTTTAGCAGGATTTTCAATACCGTATCCCACAGTATTATTGTATCCAAATTGGGATGGTATGGTCTGGATGGGTGGACGACTAGATGGGTTAAAAAAATAGTTGGGTGACTGAGCTCTGAGAGTGGTGGTTAATGGGTTGTAGACTACCTGGATGCTTGTGACAAGTGGGGTTCTGCATGGCTCTATCCTGGGACCTGTCCTTTAAAAAATCTTTATCAAACACCTGGAGAAGGTGATGTATCTTGCTCTCATCAAGTTTGCAGGAGTTGGGAGGATGAAGTAAATATACTCAAGGGCAGGGCTGCCATTCAGAGAGATCTAGACAAAGCTGGAGGAATGGGCTGACAAGAACTTCATGTAATTCACCAAGGATAAATGCCAAGTCCTGTACCTAGGGAAGAAGAACCCCTGACACCAATACCATCTGGGGACTGGCTGGGGAACAGTTCTTCTGAAAAGCACTCAGGAGTCTTGGATAACAGCAAGCTGAATATGAGCCAGCACTGTGCCCTGGCAGTGAAGGCGGTTAGCAGCATCCTGGGATGTATTACCAGGAGCATTGCCAGTAGACTGAGGGAAGTTTCCAGGTGACAAGTTTCCAGGTTTCCATGGTTTCCTCCTTTACTTAGTGCTCATTAGATCACATCTAGAATGCTGTGTCGAATTTTGGGCACCACAATACAAGGAAGGCATTGATAAAGTGGATTAAATTCAGCAGAGAGCCACTAAGATGGTCAGAGGGCTGGAGTAGTCACACTATGAGGAGAGGCTGAGGGAACTGTTCTTGTTCAGCCTAGAGGAAAGAAGGCTGTAGGAGCACCTAAGAGCAGCCCCCCCTGTACCTATGAGGATGCTATCAAGACAGAGACAGGCTCTGACAGACAAATGTCAATTTGTTTTAATTTAGTTTGTTTTTAATCAACAAAACATACATGGAGGAAAAAAATGGCTAATTTTTCATATCCTTCGATCTGGTGTAGGAAATCATGTATTTTGCATCATCCATCAGATGCATCATTTGGCATACTGTTCCAGTTAATTTGATGAAGTTTCTTCAGGATGTAAAATACTGAGCAGTGTGCACGTCTGTGAGCTGAAATATCTGTCACATGCAGTTTTGTTCACATTCTTTTCTTTTTTTCTTTCTTTTTTTTTGACATAAGAAAAGAGATGTAAGCTATATCTTAAGGGGCAAAAGAAAGATGAATTCACAAGACTGTGTCCCAACAAATTCAAAGCAAGATTTCAGCCATTACATAAAGGGTAGATCTGGTATACATTATCTTTGTGGCTGTTGTGCAGCCTTCACCAATATAGCAGTCACCTTCCCTATCCAGAAGGTCCTCTTTCGGCATCAGTTGTATGGCTTGAAAACAAAGTATACAGTAAATCAGGTGTAGAAAGATGGAACTCAAAATCTCTGTCGTGGAATCCTTCCTCCCTTAATGCAAAAAACAACCACCCTGGCTTGTATGAAGATTTCTCCTCCTTGCTCCACAGTCACACAAGTGCACCCGAACTCCTAACTTGTAGCATGGCAGCAGTGCTTGCAGGGACCACAGAAGCCCTTCTTACACCTTTTGAGTCCAGACTTTGCTTCAGGACTACAAACATCATGAGAAATTTACAAACACTTACCAGGCTTTCAAGGTACTAAAAGTCTATGGGATTAAAGAATATTATCAGGGTTTGGTGCCCATTCTGCTCCGGAATGGAAGTAGTAATATGCTCTTCTTTGGCCTATGAGGACCTATCAAACAATGTCTGCCTGAAGCAACTTCTTATAGCACTCATTTGGTCAATGACTTTATCTGTGGAGGGCTGTTGGGTGCCATGCTGGGATTTTTGTTTTTCCCAATGAATGTTGTAAAAGCAATCTCAAATTGGTGGTGAATTTCAGTCTTTTTCAAAAGTTTTTCTGATGATCTGACTAGAATGTGATAGAAAATTGATGCATCTTTCCAGAGGAGCCCATCTGAATTGCCATCGTTCTGTCCTGTCATTGGGCATAATCAATGCAACATATGAATTCTTGCTAAAGCTATTATAAAAAATGTTAACTTCCTTTGAAGACCCTCTATTCACTGGGGTATTAGCATATTTGAGGTCACTTAGTCTCTAGGAACACATTAATTTATGGAACTTTTCATGAATAACACAGAGTATCATGAAGTTTGGAGAGAATTTGTAGTGGTTTTACCCAGCTGGGCAGCTGAGCTCCACCACAACCACTCTCTCACTTCCCCTCCTCAAAGGGAAAGGGGGAGAAAATACAATGGAAAGGGCTCAAGGGTTGAGATAAGGACAAGGAGATCACTCAACAATAATCGTCACAGGAAAAAAGCACAGGGAGATTAATAAAATTTATTACCTATTACTAACAAGCTAGAGCAGTGAGAAACAAAGGGAAAAAAAAAACTGCTGCTGTGGACTTTGCCACCCACAGGGTACCACACGCCTTCAACTAGGATTAGGACGAAGGTGGGGTGTACTGCCGAGCACCTCACTTCACCGTACACCTGTGGTGGTTTTACCGTGCTAGGCAGCTGAACACCACAACCGCTCTCTCACTCCCCCTCCTCAGATGAGGAGGGGAAGAAGTAAAGGAAAGAACAACTCACGGGTTGAGATAAAGATAATTTAATTAAAGGAAAAAATATTATTAAGGAAATATTATTATGAATTAAACAATTCAACTAAAGGGAAAAAAGGGAAAGGGGAAGAGGGAGGGGGAAAGGGAATAACAACACAAAACAAGTAAAGGCTATGTGGAAGTGCAGAGGAAATAAATTACTCTCTACTTCCCACAAATGAGCAATGCTTGACCACGTCCTTGAAGCAGGGCCTCAACACACGTAGCCGGTGTTCGGGAGGAGGACAGACGTTTTCGCAACGAGAGCCCACCCCTCCCCTCTTCTTCCTTTTTCCACCTTTTCTTGCTGAGTGTGACATCATATGGTATGGAATATCCCTTTGGTTGGTTTAGGTCAGCTGCCCTGGTGATGTTTCTTTCTCACTTTTTTGCCCACCCCCTAGGAGGGTTAGAGAATGTCCTGATGCTGTGCCAGCACTTCTCAGCAGCAGACACAACACTGGTGTGATACCACTGCTGTTCTAGCTACAAGTGCAGAGCGCAGCACTGTATGGGCTGCTGCAGGGAAAGTTAACATCCCAGACCCAGCACAACACCTAAGGGCCCAAACCCCCGAGACTCTCTTTCGCTCATCTCTCTATTTTGCTTCGTCCCTCTCCAGCCGAGGGGACTTCGTTCGTACCCTCGTGGGACTACAGAACCTCGCGGATCGGGACTCCATGCTCGCTTCGCACTAAAAGTGCGTCTCATTCACACTCCACACAAGAGTCTCCCCAACCCGAGTCAAGATACGGTAAAGTTTCCCTTACCTCGGTCCGTGCACGGCTTCCCGGTCCAGGTTATCGGCAGTAATCCCTGTGCCTGTATCTGATCCGGTCTGGACTATGTCTGGGCTGTGTCTGTGCATGTCAGTGCTGGCCTCCCTTCTCCCCAGAGCTTCGCAGAGCGTGTCTTCAAATTAACAGTCTAGGTCCTTTGCCAGCCGTACCGAGATGACCCACCACCCCTGATGGGACTGCTGAAATCAGTGGGGTGCTCCTTCCTGTCTGTGGTGGCAAGAAATCTTCGGCAGGCGACAGGATCCCGGACGAGCCCCCAAACTGTGAGAAAAATCTCAAATAGTTTTCTTCAGATAGGATCTTCTGTGAAACTATTTTATTCGCGACTGAAAAAAAAAAAAAAAAGCACCCTTTCCCCCATTCACCCTCTTCTACCTCTTCCCCCCAAGCAGCACAGGGGAATGGGGGAATGGGGGTTGTGGTCAGTCTACAGATCTATAGCACTTCATCTCTGCCACCCCTTCACAGTCACTCCCTTCCCCTGCTCCAATGTGGGGTCCCTCCCATGGGATGCCATCCTTCCAAAACTGATCCTGCGTGGGCTTCCCACTGTGGTGGTTTTACTTGGGTGGGCAGCCAAGCTCAACCACAGCCACTCTCTCACTCCCCCTCCTTAAAGGGAAAGGGGGAGAAAATATGATGCAAAGGGCTCAAGGGTTGAGATAAGGATGGGGAGATCACTCAACAATTACCGTGACAGGCAAAACAGACTCAGAATAGGGAGATAGTAAGATTTATTGCCTATTACTAACAAGCTAAAGAAGTGAGAAACAGAGGAAAGAAACCAAAAACGCCTCCCCCATCTGCCCTCTTCCACCTCCTCCCCCCAAGCAGCGCAGAAGAACAGTGGAATGGGGGTTGCGGTCAATCTATAGCACTTTGTCTCTGCCACTACTTGGTCACTCTCTTCCCCTGCTCCAACATGGAGTCCCTCCCATGGGATGCAGTCCTTCCCGAACTGACCTAGCGTGGGCTGCCCACAGGCAGCAGCTCTTCAAGAACTGCTCCAAATATGGGTCCGTACCACGGGGTCCATCCATCAGGAGCAACCTGCTCCAACCTGAGTCCCCCACAGGTGGCAGCTCCTGCCAGGTCACCTGCTCCTGCGTGGTCTCCTCTCCACGAGCTACAGGTCTGGCCCAGAATCTGCTCCGGTGGGGGTCCTCCACAGGCCGCAGCCTCCATCAGTGCAGGTCCACCTGCTTCACCGTGGTCTCCTCCATGGGCTGCAGCATGGAAATGTGCTCCACCATAGCACACCATGGGATACAGGGGGTCAACCTGCTCCACCATGGTCCTCTCCACAGGCCACAGGGGAACTTCGGCTCTGGCTCCTGGAGCACCTCCTCCCCCTCCTTCTGCCCTGACCTTGGTGTCTTCAAGGCTTTCTCACTCCTCGCTCTCCCAGCTGCTGTAGCACAGCAGGATTTTTTTGTTTTGTTTTGTTTTTTTGTTTGTTTGTTTTCCTTCTTAAATATGCTCTCACAGAGGTGCAAACAACAGCGCTTATTGGCTTGTCTCTGTCCAGAGGCAGGTCCCTTTGGAGCCAGCTGAATCTGGCCCTTATCTAATACTGGGCAGCTTCTGTATTCTTCTCACAGAGGCCACCCCTGCAGCCTCTCGCTAATAAAACCTTGCCATACAAACCCAATACAGAATTCAAAGCAGCAGTTACATTTAAGTAGAGAGATGTGTGATGCTGTTAGTGGCTGCTTAGTGTAAAAGGTAATTAGTCTTATTAACAGCCTTCAGTATTTATGGGGTGAATGTCAATCATAGAATCATAGAATCATTAATTCTGGAAAAGGCCTCCACAATCATCTAGTCCAACCATCACCCTACCACCCAATATCACCCACTAAACCATCTCCCTAAGCACCAGGTCCAAACTTTCCTTAAATACCCCCAGGGACAGTGACTCCACCACCTCGCTGGGCAACACATTCTAATGCCTGACTACTCTTTCTGAGAAGAAATGTCTCTTAATTTTCAACCTAAACCTTCCCTGGTGCAATTTGAGGGCATTCCCTCTAATCCTATCACCTGTGAGAAGAGGCCAACCCCTAGCTCCCCACAACTTCCTTTCAGATAGTAGTAGAGAGCAATAAGGTCTCCCCTGAGCCTCCTCTTCTCCAGACTAAACAACCCCAGTTCCTTCAGAATGCATCTAAATCTTGATGCAATTGAATATACTTCTAAACAAGTTAAATATTTATATGCTCGTGGATGAATTTAGCCACAGTGGAATAGCTAGATAAATTCAAACTAAAATATATATATATTTATATATTGGTCTAGCATCTTACTCTATCATTTTCAACGTTTATTATCACTCCTAGTGATCAAATCTTTCACTGTGCACATTGTATAATATGAAAGTCAAGAAGGGGCCAATGAAAGCTACTTCTCTTGCTTGATACGATACAAAGGGTTAAGAAAGTAAACTTCCAAATTTCTTGGGGTTCTAAATTATCTTTAAATAGAACCTTTAAATAGGTTTAAATAGAAGCTACCAATTTCTGATGAGGATGACTTTCTGAATCTCAAGTTTAAACAGAGCCTACACAAACTATTTTGCCAGCCATTTTACTGCTCAACTTTAACTTGAACATCTTCTCATTCAGCAACATAATAGTAGCTCTGAATATTTAACTTCACTGTAATCTGACTCAGTACAAAGTGGGATTGGTATGTGTGTTCCTTGACGGGAAAGGTGGAAGGAGTGAAACACTAATTTTATTTCAAGCTTTAAAAGTGCTTTTTCTTGTTGAAAGACTGTCCTGGTTTTGGTTAGGATAGAGTTAATTTTCCTCCTAGTAGCTGGTATGGTTGTAGTGGGTTTATGTGGCAAGGTTTTGGTAGCAGGGGGCCATAGGGGTGGCTTCTGTGAGAAGAATCTAGAAGCTGCCCCATGTTTGGTAAGGGCCCCACTGCTGACCAGAGCTGAGCCAATAAGTGATGCTGTTTGTGCCTCTGTGAGAGCATATTTAAGACAGGGAAAAAAAACCACTGCGCCTCACAGCAGCTGGGAGAGTGAGAGGAGTGAGGAACAGCCTTGCAGGCACCAAGGTCAGTGAAGAAGGAGGGGGAGAGGTGCTCCAGGCGCTGGAGCAGAAGTCCCCTGCGGCATGTGGTGAGGACCCTGGTGAAGCAGGCTGTACCCCTGCAGCCCATGGAGTACCATGGTGGAGCAGGGTTCCGCACTGCAGCCCGTGGAGGAGACCATGGTGGAGCAGGTGGACCTGCACCGACGGAGGCTGCGGCCTGTGGAAGATCCCTGCAGGAGCAGATTCCAGGCTGGACCTGTAGATCATGGAGAGGAGCCCACACAGGAGCAGGTGACCTGGAAGGAGCTGCTGCCCGTGGGAGACCCAAGTTGGAGGAGTGTGCTCCTGATGGATGGACCCCGTGGTACGGACCCATATCTGGAGCAGTTCTTGAAGAGCTGCTGCCTGTGGGCAGCCCACGCTAGATCAGTTCAGGAAGGACTGCATCCCGTGGGAGGGACCCCGCAGCACAGGGGACGAGAGTGACTGAGAAGGAACAGGGGAGAAGAAGAGCTATAGACTGACCATAACCCCCATTCCCCTGTGCCTCTCGGGGGGAGGAGGTGGAAGAGGGTGGATGGGGGGGAAGGTGCTTTTGGTTTCTTTCCTTTGTTTCTCACTTCTCTAGCTTGTTAGTAATAGGCAATAAATCTTACTATCTCCCTATGCTGAGTCTGTTTTGCCCGTCACGATAATTACTGCACGATCTCCTCGTCCTTATCTCAACCCTTGATCCCCTTTGCATCGTATTTTCTCCCTGTTCCTCTTTGAGGAGGGGGAGTGAGAGAGCAGTTGTGGTGGAACTCGGCCACCCACGGGAGTAAAACCACCACTTTGGTGCTGTGAGAAAAATCTCAAATAATTTTCTTCAGACAGGATCTTCTGTGAAGCTATTTTATTTGCGATTGCAATGTCAGGCGTCCTGTCAATTAGGAGTGCATTTTAGTAAACAAATCATAACCTTTTATTCCCTATTACCCGACTCCTGATCACCTCCCCTGTTTCCTCATTGGCTGAGTACTACAGGTTCACAAGCTACTCGACCCTCCTCTATACCATGCATGTACAATTTTTCTTTTTTTCAACCCTTTAATTTCTCCCTTTTCATTTTTCTTTCCCTTTCTTATGTTTTGAGAACTTGTGATCTTTGTTTTACTGTTCTCACACTGTTCATCCTGTTTTTCTCAAGCTTCCACCTTATTTTGGAACAGTGAGGCTTTCTACTGTCCACTTATCTACTTAGCATTTCTCCTTATTATGACTACACAACTACCTTGGAATACAGAAAATTAGTTTTCTACTGCAAAAACACAACTTAGTTTCTCACAAGGTCTTCTGTGTCTGTTTTCCAAACTGAGTTATATAGCACATTACTTACTGTATGTATTCCCTGTTGTGCTGCTTATCCTTTCCGATGGCTGGTTTAAGATTACTATTTTACTGTACGATGTAACACTGGTTTATGATATGATAAAATTGCTGGTCATGAGACTAACCTGGTATTTGCACTGCCATCAACTGTATACTTTGGAAACCATATCTCAGAAACTATTAACAATTACACCTATTGCCTTTTTTATTTCAAGGAGCCAATTTATGGAGGAGGCAGGGGGAGATGTTTTTTCCTACTTGTTCACTCTCCCTTTCTCCTTCACCACCCTCTTCGCCTCTGGGTTAGTTACAATAGCTCTTCAAGATTTTGAATATCCTTGGGATACTCAGACCAGCATGTTCTTGTTGTTATGTCTCCTGAATGTGCTTCAGCTTTTGTTTAAGGTTAAAGAACTTTTTAGGAATGCCATCCAGAAATCTGTCCTGAGGTGGGATAGTTGTGAGTGGCAGGGAGTGTGGGAGGATATGGGCAGGTTTCTAGAGCAGTGGGCACCTCCAGTGCTTTGGAAATTCACCCCTGAACAACTGCAAAATCCTAAAACTGGTAGAATGCTTGAAAAAGGTGTGTCATCACCCTGGCAATTCCAAAGTGACACAACTCACTGTAGCGTGCTGGGGCCCTGCCTATGCCTATCGAGCTGCAATTGATGCTACTATAACCCTAGTGACAGACCCTGCGGCCACTCCAAGTCCTGTGACAGGCCCAATGGCCACTCCTACCCCTTCAGCCACTCCAACTCCTGTGATGGACCCTGCGGCCATTGCAGCCCCTGAGGCCACTCCAGCCCCTGAGGCCACTCCAGCCTCTGCAGCCGCTCCAGCCCCTGCAGACACTCCAAGCTCTGTGACAGGCTCAGCAGTCATTCCAACCCCTGTAATGGGCCCTGCAGTCATTCCAACCCCTGTGACGGGCCTTGCGGCTCGGTCAGGGAAACGGACTGGGGCAGTGCAAGTTGCCCCTTTAACCGAGGCGAAACAATGGATGAGAAAGTCAGGTCGTTTAGAATGCAAAGGAACTCCTACTCAGACTGGGGAGGAAGATGACAATGAGATAGTCTACTTCACAGTGGCTATGTAACGGGAAGATGAAGAGGAAGATATCATAAAAGCATTAATAACTGCCTGAGGCCTATCCCAGAGTGAGCTACAAGATACGCGAAAGGATTTTGGTCATTGTCCAGGTGAGCACCTTGTCACCTGGCTGCTCCGGTGCTGGGACAGCGAAGCCAATAGTCTAGAATTAGAGGGCAGGGAAGCCAGGCAGCTGGGATCCCTTGCTAGGGATGCAGGTATTGACAAAGCAATTGGAGATGGAGCACAAATCTTCACCCTCTTGGAGGCGTTTCCTGTAAGGTGTGAAGGAAAGGTATCCCTTCAAGGAAGAACTTGTATGTCTACCAGGCAAGTGGACCACCAGGAAGAGGGGAATACAGTACCTGAGGGAATTAGCTACACAGAAGGTGATTTATGATGACCTAGACAAGGAACAGATATCCAAAGATCCAGATGAAGTCAAGTGTACATGACCCATGTGGCGGAAGTTTGTACAGAGTGCACCATCATCATATGCCAGATCACTGGCCGTAACGACCTGGAAAGATTTAGAGGAGCCCACAGTGGATGAATTGGCTAAACAACTTCGTCAGTATGAAGAAAGTCTCTCCTCTTCCCTACAGGCCTGCATCTCAGCTGTGGAGAAACTTTCTCAAGAGTTCCACCAACTAAAAGAGAATACTCGGGAGAAACTTTCTGATAGAGGTCCACTAACTTAAAAGAGAATTTATTTTCCTCCCCACCTTTACAAACCAGTGTCTCAGCTATCAGGGGCAAGTATCCTTCTGTTCAAGGAAGAAGATATAGTGGATACACACCCTGTGCCACCCTGTGGTTTTACCTACGTGACCATGGAGAGGACATGAGAAAATGGGATGGAAAATCTACCTCGACCCTAGAGGCACAGGTACGTGAGTTGCAGGAAAAACAATCACAAAAAGGGGGTTCTCTGAGAAACTTGCTGCTCCGATTTCCAGCAGGCAGTCCCCCAGACACAGTGATGAATATTCTGAGCAGGATTAGAGGGGCCCTGCCTCCAGCCAGGGGGAGGAAAGGGACAGTTGGGTTTATTGGACTGTGTGGATTCAATGGCCTGGCACGTCAGACGCACAGAAGTATAAGGCTTTAGTAGACACCGGTGCACAATGTACTCTAATGCCATCAAGCTATAAAGGGGCAGAGCCCATCAGTATTTATGGAGTGACGGGGGGATCCCAGCAGTTAACTGTATTGGAGGCTGAAGTGAGTCTAACTGAGAATGAGTGGCAAAAGCACCGTATTGTGACTGGCCTGGATGCTCCGTGCATCTCAGGAGAGGATTTTTCAAGGACCCAGAAGGGATCCAGTGGGCTTTTGGCATAGCTGCCTTAGAGACAGACGACATTAAACAGTTGTCTACCTTGCCCGGTCTCTCAGAGGACCCTTCTGTTGTGGGGTTGCTGAGGGTTAAAGAACAGCAGGTGTCAATCGCGACCACAACTGTGCACCGGCGGCAATATCGCACCAACTGAGACTCCCTGATTCCCATCCATAAGCTGGTTCATCATCTGGAGAGCCAAGGAGTGATCAGCAAGACTCACTCACCCTTTGATAGTCCTATATGGCCAGTGCAAAAGTCTAATGGCGAGTGGAGGCTAACGGTGGAGTATTGTGGCCTGAATGAAGTCACACCACCACTGAGTGCTGCACTGCCAGACATGCTAGAACTCCAGTATGAACTAGAGTCAAAGGCAGCTAAGTGGTATTCCACCATTGATATTGCTAATGCATTTTTCTCCGCATGTTTTCTCTGGCAGCAGAGTGCAGGCCACGGTTTGCCTTCACTTAGAGGGGAGTCCAATATACTTGGAATCGGCTGCCCCAGGGGTGAAAACACAGCCCTACCATTTGCCATGGACTGATCCAGATGACACTGGAACAGGGGGACGCTCCTGAACACCTGCAGTACATCGATGACATCCTTATGTGGGGCAACACAGCAGAAGAAGTTTTTGAGAAAGGGAAGAAAATAGTCCAAATTCTGAAAGCTGGCTTTGCTATTAAACAGAATAAGTTCAAGGGACCCACACAGGAAATCCAGTTCTTGGGGATAAAATGTCAGGATGGACGTTGCCATGTTCCGATGGATGTGATCAACAAAATAACAGCTATGTCTGCACCAACTAGCAAAAAAGAAACACAAGCTTTCCTAGGCCTTGTGGGATTTTGGAGAATGCATGTTCCAGGCTATAGTCAGCTTGTGAGTCCTCTATATCGAGTGACTCGAAAGAGGAACTAGTTTGAGTGGGGCCCCGAGCAACAACAGGCCTTTGAAAAAATCAAACAAGCAATAGCCCACGCAGTAGCCCTTGGGCCTGTCCATACCAGACCAGCTGTGCAAAATGTACTTCACATTGCAGCTGGGGAGCATGGCCTCTCCTGGAGCCTCTGGCAGAAGACCCCAGGAGAAACTCAAGGTCGACCTCTGAAAGGATGAAAGACACGGACTCCTGATGGCTGTTGAACAGAAGGCCTTTATTGCCCTTTTTTTTTCCACTACATATACTTTCCCCGTAACCCCATGCACTGTCCATGCACCCAAATCAGTCATACAATTGGTTAGAGACCCTCAGACAAGTGCCTCGAGCCAGCCAGAAATTGGCCACTGCCCAAAGCTCATCCTTAACACTGTAGCCAAGTTAATTTATCTCAACCTTGCTCAAGTTTTTGTTTCTAATGCTTATTTCCTCATTATCTCTAATTCAGGGACATGTGAAACAGCACAATGCCACCTGCGATTTCCTTTCCCACAATTCCCCCTTTTTTATTTTCAACCAACCAAATGCTTTCTATAGATTTTTCTATCAAGCACCACAGATATTGCAATAAGCAAGGTACAATAAGCAAGAGTGAAAATCACAAGCAGAATTACGATTGTAAAGTAGTGTGCCTACTAGAATCTACATCAGTCAACAAGCCACTAAACACTAGGGATGGTGCTTCGCAGCGATGCTGCATCTCACTCGCACAGCACAATCATACAATCATGCAAAGAGGCCTCTTGCACTTTTCATTCATACCACAAGAATTTTCTTAAAAGAATCACTTAAAATAATTTGTCCGTGGCTTCAGGAGGTCCTTGTCTACTCCCGCGGTGAGCGGCTGAGAGTAGAGACCCCTCCGAGGAAAATGCTCGGGGTGCACCTAGGGGCGTCTGTTCCACAGTCGATCCCACAGCCGAGGAGAGCGGCTCCTGGCGCAAGGAATGATTCTACTATAGTTTTCTATAATTACACCCAAGAGACGCGTTGCGATAAGGAGCGAGTGTGGCATTGATGATTTGTTTCATGGTTTGGTTTTTGCCCATGTAATTGAACCTTACACATGCTGTGGCTGTTACACTTCCCAGGATATCTAATTCCTGTGGCTCTAGGGGTGCTCGCGGCAAGTAGACAGTCCAGTCTTTGTTATCCCCACCAAACATGTCGTGAATGGATCGTTAGCACTAGCCAGGGACAGGCACATTGCTTCTTCTCCTGTCATGTTGGCGAGGGTGACCCAGATGTTGCAGCGTGGTTGGATGGAGACCCAGGGCTGGCAATAACCGATGACAGCGGCAACTGTGGCCAACCATGGCCTTACCCCCCTTGCTGGTTCCTGTCTTGGTCCATGACCTGTGGAGACACAAGCATACGCTCGACCCCAAGTTATTAGAGGATAGGGTCCCTCCCAAAGACCTGTATTTATTTTTTTTACCATCACTAAGGCCTGCTCTGATTGTGGCACCTGTGACAGCGCGGAATTCATATTTTTGTAATGTTTTACTATGGGCGGTACCTCTTCATGAGGAAAGGGTAATGATAGGTGATTCATTATGTAAAGTGCCTTTCCCAACCTGTTCTGTGGTGTTTCCTGGGTGTCTCCCCCTTTTTGTTTATTTAGAAGTATTTTCAAGGTGTGATGTGTGCGCTCAACAATGGCTTGATGGGAATGAGGAATGCCTGTGATGTGTCGGATACCCCAAGTTTGAAAAAAGGTTTGAAGGGAGTGACTACCATAGGTGTGGACATTGTCAGTTTTTATTTCCTTTGGGATGCCTAGTGCTGCGAAAGCGACATGGAAGTGAGCCTGGACATGGTGACTAGTTTCACCCGCCACAGCTGTCACCCAAATAGCATGAGAGAAAGTATCTACCAATATGTGAACATATTTCAAGCAACCAAATTCTGGAATATGCGTTATGTTGGTCTGCCATAACTGTAAGGACCGTAGACCTCTACGGTTTACCATTAAAGAGGGGGTCGAAACATGTTGTTGACAGTCAGGACATGTTTGGACAATCAATTTGGCATCAGTGATTGATATAGTGAATTGTTTTACCGAGACTTTGGTGTATTGATGGAAAAAAGCATGGGATAACCGTGCTTGCTCCAGCACCTTAGGCACCGGGGCAGTCAGGGTCATATTAGTTAGCGTGCGTTACCCTCTACAAAAATACTGGGTAACATGGTGTGGCTCCACATGTGAATAATACAATACGGGTGTGCTCTCTGCTCCACCAAAAATAACAGCTCCTTAAATTTTAGAAACAAGTTTTCCTTTGGGATATGTCTCAAATGTGCCCTCTCAATGCGCTGAGCGACACCTACAGCATATTGTGAGTCAGATACAATATTCTGGTATAATAAAAGGTACTGTTGGCCAGCGCTTAAAAGCCATTATAATAGCATGTAACTCAACTGTCTGTGGGGAACCTTGGATCTGCTCAACCTGGTGTTGCCACTTTCCACCTTCTTCCCAAGTTACTACAGCTTTGCCTGTTTTTCCGGACCCATCTGTAAAGACCATCCACCCATCCACTGGTTGCTGTTGGCACAATGGCCGCTCTTCAATTTTTATATTATTATAAAAGGAGAACATTTTATGAGGTGGATGGTGGGTATCAACCTGTCCGTCGAATCTCGTCAATGCTATTTGGAGCTCTAAACTATTCTGCAAGCACCAGGTGAAATAGTCTTTTACTATGGGAATTATAATCAGATTGGGCTCTTCTCCTGCTAATTCAACTATTTTGTCAAGTCCTTTCTTTATTAGGGCTGCAAACATTCCCACTCACGTTGCAATAGTTTTTGAGGGTTGATGGGATGATGACTAAGGGGTCCTTACGGGAGGGGTCCTATTGCCCAATAATAGCCACTGGTTGTTGTTCTTGATTACCAATATATAATTGAAAGGGAAGGTTCTCACTATGACGATGGCATTGCTGTGCTGAGATTCTTTCATTAACCATTTGCAATACTTTATGAGCCTCCTCAGTCCATCACCTTGGGACATGAATATCAGTGTCTCCCTTTAATAACTCAAAGAGAGGCGCCAATATCAAATTGTCTATCCCACACTGTACTCTAATCCACTTTATATTCCCTAGTAATTTCTGTTCATCGTTCAGTGTCTTAACATATGCATTAATGGATATCTGCTGTGGTTGAATGGTCTGCTGTAAAATCTTCCACCCCAGATACTTCCAAGGTGCTTGGGTCTGCACCTTTTCAGGTGTAATTTGGAGTCCTGCTATCTGTAACGCTTGTTTTAAGGCAGGCAGTGCCTCTTGGACCTTATCACTAGATGGTCCAGCTAGTAGGATATCGTCCATGTAGTGGTATATGTATATCTCTGTGAAGCATTGGTGTACTGGTTGGATAGCTTTTGCAACATAGGTTTGGCACATGGTTAGGGAGTTTTTCATGCCCTGTGGTAGTACAGTCCAATGATATCGGTCCATAGGCTCCTTCCTATTGATCTTTGGTACCGAGAGGGAAAACGAGGAGCATCGTCAGGATGCAAAGGAATTGTGAAAAAACAGTCTTTCAAGTCCATAACAACGATGTCCCAATTACGGGGTATCATTGTAGGTGAGGGTAATCCTGGCTGCAAGGAGCCCATGTCCTCGATCACTGCGTTGATTCGTCGCAAATCATGCAGTAATCTCCATTTCCCACTCTTCTTCATGATGACAAACACTGGTGAATTCCATGGGCTGTTTGTCGGAACAATATGTCCTTGTTGGAGTTGTTCTTGAACCAACTCCTGCAATGCCATGACCTTATCTCTTGTAAGTGGCCATTGATCTACCCATACTGGTGATTCCCTTTTCCATGTGAGACGGAGTGTTGGTAGCTCATCAATGGCCGCTACCAAAAATTTTCAGGGGAAGAGATGGTGAATTTACATTGTCCCATCATATCTTGCCCCATCAGGCTGATGGGGATGTTAGCAATGTAAGGGTGTACTGTGCACATAGTACCTTCTTGGGTTTTTACAGTAAGCATCATGGCACTCTGAAAGGTGCTTGATATTTCTCCCACTCCAACCAGTCCGCCTGAGGGAGTTGTCATGGGCCAAGCAGAGGGTCAGTCTTTAATGGCAATGACAGTAACATCCACCGGGAGTGTCCACCAGCATCTTGCATTGACTGGAGGGTGGGTGCTCAGAGTTATTACAAAGGGTAACAGTAAGCGCTGGCCGATGCTGGGCTATGTTGGCGGTGCAAAACACCTCGGGGAACCCAGTTGACCCGAATCCCGCTGCTCCCATGATAGCATCCACAGCCTTTGGTACTACTGCTCGAAAAAGAATCAGTTGAGCAATTCTAGTTCCCTTTGGTATTGACAATGGTGGAGACAGTGTCCAAGCCATAGCTTGGATTTGTCCATTATAGTCGGCATCAATTATCCCTGGCAAAACAAACAATCCGGTCAAAGTTGTACTTGATCTTCCTAGCAGCAATGCACTACAGCCATTCCCAATTGGTCCTTTGACGTTCAATGGAATTTTATGAACGTGAGTACCCCACAATGTGGCGTCTGTTACTGTGGAGACATCCACTCTGGCACTCCCTCTGGTTCTGGTTGAGAGGGTGTCCACGGTGGTAACCGTGGCAGTGGGGCAGCAGGTAGCGCTGGACCCTGCGTTAACATTACATTTGGAGCCCTCCCTTGTGGGAGGTTCCTCCTTTGACTGGGAGGTGGGGGTGCTTGTGCCGTCACACAGCCCCGCCCCGCGCTCCTCCTCCCGTTTCCCTGCCATGGCGGCAAAGGCTGTCCTTCCCACATCTGGGACACAAAGTGGTCGGAACTGCTGACGAGCCGCCCCCCCGCCCCCGCCAGGGGCATGCGGAGACTATGTGGCTCGGGTCGCCCCACCGATAGCATTTTTTCTGACCCTTGGGGTCCTGACTGATGGTTAGTGCTGTTGCAAAAGCGGATGCCAGCGATTCGGTATGGTGTTCGATAGAACCCACTCGGTTACAGGCCTCTACCGTCTGAACTACTGTTGCATTCACGGGCAGTGTCTGTAGCACCTTTTTACAGTTGGTATTTGCGTTTTCTACCGCTAGCCTTTGTAGCAAGGTGTCTTTTGCTTCCTGATTGTCAATCTGCTTATCTAATGTATCGTGAAGCTGATCAATAAACTGTATGTATGGTTCAGAAACCCCTTTCTGGACCTTTGTAAAGGGCTGTGCGAGCTTCCCGGTCTCTGGAATTCTTAACATTACATGGAGGGCTAGGGTCGCAGTCAGCTGGGGGATGCCTGGCTCTAGATGCACCTGAAGGCACAGATCCACCATCAGGTCTGTACCCATCAGTTGAGGTATACCGGCTCTGAAAAGCGGATCCCCCGGCTGCCTTTCTAAGTTTTGGAGTGCTGCATGTTCGCACAATTCTTTCAATTTCTGTTCCCATAATAATTTTTGTGTCGGAGTTAATATCATCGTCACCATTTGTCGTATGTCAAAGGGGGTTAAAAGCTGTCTCGTCATGACATTCTCCAGCCGGGACTGCGTATACAGAGCCGATAACCCATAAGTGGTCACTGTCTTATGCAATTCTTTAATAAGGTCCCGCTGGAAGGGGTTCCAGTCATTTTACCTGTGATCCCGAACTTGGACTGGAAAAATGAGCCCTACACCCCCTCCCCCCCCCTTTATTGCTTCTCTCTGAAGTTGTTTCCAACGGTCTCGGGGGTCAAAAGGATCCCCCGCAGGTGGCACCACTGACTTTGTGGGCGGCGGCAGTGGCTGCGCTGACAGCCGCTGAGAAATTGTCTCCGCCTCTGTTCCCAAGTCTGTCAGGTTTATTTCCTCTGGCGGTACACAGTCACCGCTTTTTTTTTCACCCACCTGCGTAGCCTTAGTGGCCGCTGTCGGTTCCCTTTTTTCCGCTTGCCATGATTTCAGTGTCTCATTTACTAAGTGCCAGGTCATCACCACCTCAACAGCTGCTGTATCTCCCTGCGAAACAGCGTCCCATATAGTTGTCCCTGCATTCTCCCAAATTTTTACATCAAACGGTGCCGAAGCTGTTGCCGGGGCCCCATTCTTTCGTAAGAACTTTAGCAATCGTTTCACTTTATGCGGGTCATATTTCACTCCTTTTTTTACCAGGAGTTGATTTAACAGCTTAGCCATCACCTCCTCCTCGGACGATACATTAGCTCCCATAGTTAATGCCCCAGCCCCTCACCTGCTTCTTGAGGTGATGTCCCGGGATTAAAGGCACGGTCCCGCCATCAGCTTGAGTCATTCGGCTGGGGTCCCTTCAGACGCTTCTCTCAGCGTTGCTCTCTTCCCGATCACGTGGGGGGTCATCATTTGAAGGGATGAAAGACACGGACTCCTGATGTCTCTTGAACAGAAGGCCTTTTTTTCCCCCACTACATATACTTTCCCTGTAACCCGATGCGCTGTCCACACGCCCAAATCGGTCATACAATTGGTTAGAGACCCTGTTGTGGTTTAACCCAGCTGGCAGCTAAACACCACACAGCCGTTCACTCACCCTCCCCCCTCCCTCTCTGGGATGGGGGAGAGAAACTGGAAAGTGAAGCCTGTGGGTTGAGATAGAGACAGTTTATTAAGATAGAAAATAATAATAATAATAGTGTGTACAAAACAAGTGATGCACAATGCAATTGCTCACCACCCGCTGACCGATGCCCAGCCCAACCCCGAGCAGCCGGCCCCCCACCCCGGCTAGCCACCCCTATATATTGTTGAGCATGACGTCAGATGGTATGGAATACCCCTTTGGCCAGTTTGGGTCAGCTGTCCTGGATCTGTCCCCTCCCAGCTCCTGCTGCACCCCCAGCCTGCCTGCTGGCAGGACAGAGCGAGAAGCTGAAAAATCCTTGGCTTAGTGTAAGCATTGCTCTGCAACAATTAAAACATCAGCATGTTATCAGCACTCTTCTCATCCTAATCCAAAACATAGCACCCTACCAGCTACTAGGAGGAAAAATAACTCTGTCCTAACTGAAACCAGGACATGTGGGTAGTAGAATTCAAGTATTGGAATTGAATAATACTTTTCATAAGTCTTCTGCTTCTGGGATGCTTTATGTTAGGATTTTGTGGGACATTTTAATGTTTCACAGGTGAAATAGGGTCTGAAATGCTCGGTTCTTGGATGCGAACAGGAATTAGACAAGCTGTGTCAGCTTCACTGGTACTCAAATATGCAGCGTTACATCTCGTGTTTTTGTCTTTACAGAGATTTTGGGTACTTTACTTCAAAGGGAAACAATGTCCATTTGTATTAGTTGAGAAAGCAGCAAATTGTAAAGGTAAGCCAAGTGTTTATAATATGGAATTGAAATTTTGCTAGGCTTTCAAATGTGATAGCATCAGTTCTCAATTTATTTTCCTGAGGTGGTATTAAAGACCCAGCCAAGAGACTAGATTGTTCCAAAGTTATCTATATGACCATTTCTTATTCTTACATTATAAAGTGCTCATTTAAAAAACAAGTTTATATTTTGCTATATATATATGTATTTTGATAGCTATATCTTTATCCCTATCTGTGTAGATAGAGGTATTTTTCAGGTTGTCTGCAGATTCAGTCAGACAGCCATAGCAAGGGCAGTTTGGGAAGGGGGAACTGCTTTGCTCTAAGACAGCTTTACTGGCTGGATTAGTAAAATATCAATGTTGGCAATGAAATTGTGAGACCAGTTGAGACTTAATATTGGAACTATAATTACTGTACTAAAATTGTTTAAACAGAAGGTGTAGAAGGTGTGACAAGCTTTTCTCTTAGTTCAACAGTACACATACTGTACCTCAATTTGTGCTTGTAAGCTGCTGCTGTGTTGAAGCTCAAATTTCTGTGCAATAGTGTTTTTGTGCATGTGAAAGGAGAAAGGCTGGAGGCATGCGCAGAATTCTGGCTGCATTTGGTGGGTGCGATCTGACGCTTAGCCAAAGCAGCTTAAAAACCCCAAAGTAGTGAAACTACTTAGGCTTTTTAAACTGTTCAGGACTTGAAGGTTTGCAGTTGGGTGGATGTTTTTCAAGACTGTTTCACCTTCAACTCTAGGATGCATCTTCTTACAAGGAAGATTTGGTATGCACAAAGTTGTGAAGAGACACTGTATGTATTGCTGAACTGCTTTTAACTTGAAGAGGAAAAATGATATTCTTGTAATCGCTGTTAATTATTAACATTAAAGTCCTTTATAAGGTCAGTAGACACAGGATTTATGTGTACCCCAGCTGTTTGGGATTGGGGTGGGTCCTGATGTGCAAAGCCATCTCTTGCATTTGGTCTGAAGCATCTGCTTCTTGTGGTGGAGCTGAGTTCTGTGACTGAACAGATGCTGGGTGTACTACAGCGTGACACAGACTAGGTTATGGTTCTTTGGGGTGTTCCCAGCTCGTTTAGGAAAAAAAGTTGTTATTGGTAGCGGTAATAATACCATATTGAACTAAATGACTTACTAATAAATTTTCTGTATTTTTTGAGCAAACAGATTAATTGCTTTTCAAGAGAAGTATAACTTTTTTTCAAAGAACCATGCGTTTATTTAGTGTATTAGAAGGGAAAAAATGGGGTTTAGAACTGACTGACAGAATGAAAGGGGGTGTCCTGTTGTTTCGTTTTTCTTGCAGTAGGTAGTTGCAACGCAAAGGAAATAAAATCCATTTAACCTTTTATTCTGAAGTGAGGTTGGATCTAAGAGCCAGTGGGGGCTGTTACAAAAGTCAGGTGTGGGGAAAAATCACAGGTAAGGGATGATTAGGTGAATTTTAAAATGACTATGGTAATTTGTGCTCCAGTTATTGACCAACCATCACTCTGTTTGGAGAAGTCAGCCAGGCTGTAGGGCCCGGGGGATTCCCCAAGGCACTCTAGCCAGCAACTTGCTGCATTACTTGAAGAGCTATGGCTTTGGTCACAGTAGCTGGTAAATATGAATTTGAATCTGAAAATGGACAATAAATATTTTGTTAAAACTTGCTTTATAAGGACTGTTCGTTTGGGGGGATTCATGTTAATAGAACTTAATCTACTGGGATTCTGCAGAAAATCTGGAAAGTATGCCAACTTTTTTTTTTTTGCAAGAACTAGCTTGGAACTTGTTACCATCACTCTTATTCCTGTGGAAGTGAGTGGGGGGGGGGAGGGGACATGACTTTGTTCTCTGTTAGCTGTTCTCATACTCACCTGCAGCTCCCAAAGTGGAGTGGCTCACCTTAGGAGAAAGAGTAAAGATCGCGGGCACAGTCGGGGTTCTGGCACGCTGTGCTTGCGAATTACAGGTTAAGGCGTAGGAATGTAAAGGCAGGGTGGTAGTTGCCTGTCGTTTCCCCAAACTGTGTTCATCTTAAAGCAAGTGAGCCCCTCTGCTCCTTGTGTCAGCTGAAATGCACAAATAGAGGATGCAAACTTGAGGCAGACAGACTTGGACTGTCTGAACTCCAAGAAATAAGAGCTGAAATGTATGACCTTTAAGTCATTTAAAGGTGCAGGGAAGGGACTTGAACCAAAATATGTAGTTGCTTCTGTAGTAGCTGGGAGCTGGGCATGTGTAAAACAGATGGTGGGGCTGAGATGTCTATGTACAACCTGAACCTCACTTCTTCTACTTTAAATGATTATCCAATATCCTCATGTTATGCAAATTTGTCTATCTTCTGCTTTATTCTCTAGTGCTTTATTGGTTTTATTTTGAAGGTAGTACACGCTGAGTCTTGTGCTTTTTTGTAGTGGCAAAACTTGTATTCAGGTAAGATGCATTCATTCTGTTCTATGAGTAAACATTCAGCCAGAGTTTTGGAAATCTTTTTAAGCTAATTACATCTTATAATCCTTCAGTGCTTCTCTGCAGAATTCCCTGGCAGGTTCTTACACTTGCACTCCTTGACCACTTTTAAATTTCTCTTCCTGCAGCTGGTCCCCATGGCAAAATGGCTTCTGCAGATGCTACAGATAGTGTCTTGGAAGCTTTTTGCTAAATGAGACCTATATGAGGTTATTAGGTTATTGTATCTCTCTCCCCTTTGGTCAGACTTAAAGGGAGGCAGTAGGAACCAAGCAGCATCACAAGAAGAGAGCTCCCTGGGTACGTGATGGCAGAGCTACAGCAGTAGACTTGTGTCTGCTCTCCGAACACTGAGTCAGCATAAAGTTTCATTTTGTATTTTGTCCTCTAGAGCAGCTGATAGTGATGGTCAAAGGATGAGTGCTGGAATGGAAGGAAGTAGGGTGTGGCATGTTCCCAGTTCTAAGATTTTTCTGCATTTTTGTAGGCTCTCACCTTTTAAAGGAGACCTCTTTATTTCTTACTCTCCCATATTCTCCTGACTATACTGTCCTGTTGTTTCTGAAATACTTGGGTGCTGTGTGTTCATGCTACATCTCTAATACAGGTTCTTCAAATAGCCTCTATGATGGCTGCAAACATTGCAGATTTTGGTTACATCTATTAATTTCTTTTAAGTTTTCCTTATTTTTCTACTGTTCTTTATCAAAGTAACTGTTACAAGAGTTGTCTTTTCTGCAATTAGCTGCTTATGCATAGATGATGAGTCTCAGTGGATTACTACTAGAGTGATACTTGAAGTAGATCCTGCATCTTTGAGACCAAGAGCTGCTTTGGGAAGCAGCTTGCATCTTCTAATATACATGTTCCTGTTCTTATGCCTTGTGCGAGTTCAGTATGAGGATTTAGGTTACCCTGTAATACATCGCACAGTGCACACCACATATTGGTGGGGATGCCTTTTTCACATTTGAAGTTATTAGTCACAGTCACTTCTCAAAAGATAGAAGATTATTGAAGCTAATGTACTGGAAAGATAGGAGCATCCCTGGCACAGGGTTAGTACAATACCATTGTGGGGTTTTTTACTTGTTTATAAAGGTGAGAAGCACTAATAAGCAGCATGGAAAATCGAAATCTCATTCTTCACACAGAACAAGTAGAACACAGCTAATAATGAAAAGGGCATCTGGAGTGTGTCTCTGTCAACTTCTGCAGTGTATCATCAAAAAGCAGTTGTTTCTGAATTCATTCTTAGCTTTCCTTTCCCCTTCAAGTAGTTGACTGCAACCAACCACGTTATTTCACAAAGTTCAGGAGGATTGCATATGGTTGGTAGTGCCTTTCCTCAGTTGGTTCAGGATATCTGTGCAGTGGTGATAACAGTTGTGCTTAGTGTGGAGGAGGTAGGCGTCTTCAAGGTGTAGATCACTGATGGTATGCAGGAATTTGCTGCATAACCAGCTCCCTTTCTTGACAATAGTAGGCATTTGTCTATACCTATCTCTGCATACTCAGCTGGAGAATATGTCTTTTGAATAGCTTCTCACCTTAACACCCTGATTTAAATTGTGAATTTCTTGCAGTTTTCTATACTTTAATATTAATACAACTGTGACAATGTCACTTGGGTTTTCATACATTACATATGTTATGAAGTATGGTGACCTTTTTAGATTAAGGTGATGTAGACCTAAGTTTGAAAGAAAATATTTCTATGTGCCTCTGTTTTCTACTCCTTCAGTAACACTTTAAGGTAGCGAACTAAAGCCTTATGGCTTTAAGATCTATATATTCCTTATTTGTACCAAAGGTTGTAAATATTTTTTTAATTTTTTTATTATTATTTTTTTAAAAATGAAAATTTAGAAGGTGATTTGTGAAGATGGGAGCAAATAGCAGCAGTATCAGTGAGCTTCCAGGAAATGAATGCTTAAAGTTGTCAGGAGCAGAGCCTATCTCTGAGAATGACCCCTTCTGGAATCAGCTACTGTCTTTTAGCTTTACCACTCCAACGAACAGGTAAGATGGTGCTTGTTAAAGAACTAAACCTTGTAATATATTTATAGAAGTGATAAGTCTGAAAGCAAATGAGTATTGTGTTTTTATTCCTGTTTTAGGTAGCAAGAAAATAAACGTCTGTATAAAATAGTGTTTCTGATTTCCACCATGTCTTTTGTTCCCATGAGTTCCTTTTGTCCTCATAGCTGTAATTGCTATTCATTTCCCTGATAGCCAGAAAAAGTCAAAAGTGCAGTCTGTAGTACTGGGGAGGATTTTTTGTTTGTTTTAGGGTGGCTTTTTCTGAGTAAACCTCTGGTGTTTCTGCAGTTGCTGAAGAATCTAATGAATGATGTTTCCTCTGAATTTATAATGAATTGTACATCTCCTGTGGCTTAATTGTAGGTTAGCTGTTGGGTTCCTTAGTCTCTATTTTTCCTCCTCTTTTACAATTTAAAGGAAGTTTGGCAGTTTTGTATATCTTACCACTCTAGCAAATGGTGTAGAAATAAATGGAATGTGCTCTCAATAGCACGTGTCTGGAAATATGCAACATGCGTCTCAAGACTTGTTTTAACCCAATGTCCATTGCTAAGTCCATTGGCCTGCATATGGATTATCAGCTTTACGAGAACAATCTGGAATGCTTTCTGTTTTTACAGTGTGACCTGATACTTCTTTGTCAGGTAAATGTCTTATTTAAACTGACTGTCTAAACACATTTATAACAGGTGTAAAAAGGCCAGTATGTGTTACTGCTAAAATGTGGAACAGTTATAATCTTTAATCAATTGAAAATATGTCTAAGAACTGTTCTGGCTGATGTTATTGTCATCTTTCAGTTATTTGTTAAAGCAGAGCTCCTGTCAAAGTGAATGATAATCAAAAGATTTTTTTTTAAAGAAGGGGTAAAACTGGTGCAGACTTATGACTACCCTGAGCTTAAGTATTTTATATAAATTAGTGATTGAATAAAGGATGAAATAAAATTTCTAGTGAGGTAGCTTACATGTTATATGACTTACATCTGTGCTGTGTCTTGGATGCTGTGCACAGTAGCTTCTGAAAGACGAAGAACCACGTTTATTGTCATAGCAATTGGCAAATCTGGTAGACAATCTATCTTGCTTGTATTAGTGTGTCTGTAAGTTAAAGTTCAGACAACTGGGAGGGAAAATGGTCAAGGTAAACAACTGAGTGGCATTTACTAACCTCTATTTTTGTAATGATTGAGGAGGTGGAGGGATTTTGGCTTCTGCATCATGAGAATAGCCAGAAGTTAGCAAGAAACCTGTGAAGTGTTGTAAAGCTTGTAAAGAAAGGACGGTATGCATTTGGCACAGTGAGTGAGGGAACATTGCTTTCTCTAAGTTCTCTGAGGAAGCAATAATTGTTTAGAGTCCACCTGTGACTAACAAGATGGACATTATTCTAAGAAGTCATGTATTGCTGCATTGAGGCTTTTAGGGGGAAGTATAACTATATCAAAAAGCAGCAATTTCTTTCAATTGTTCTGCTGCACCTTCCTTCCCCATCGAAGTAAAGAAGTCTTTCATAGTTTGATTTGTAAATGTTTTTTGTGCTTATTTCATGGTGTCAAATCTGGTGCAGGATGAGTTTGTTTAATATATATATATATTTTTTTACAAAGACTTTATCCAAAAGCAGGTTGAAAGCTTAATTAGCTGAACACCAGATGGTGCTCTTGCCTGGCAGCTGGAAGAGATGTATTTTTAGAGACATCTTTTGTACAGCTCAATTACAAGGAAGCTGAAACTTCCCATTAAGTTGCATTTACCTGAGAGAACCATTTGACAAATGATGTCAGACAATGTTGGCTGCACAGTGTGATAAATGATTGAGTCCCAAATAGGATTCCAATTAAAGTTTGTAATTTATTAAGCGAATAAAGGCAAGCAAACAGCGCTGGGTATGCCGGGAGTCTCTGCTCCACCAAGATGCACACCTGTTACTTCAGGTGGCTGATTTTTATGCTCCTAGACTAATACATAATCATCACTATTCCTAGAAAAGGCAGGGTTATTATAATTAGTTCCCGGAATCCAAACCCTCTCCAGACGCATGCGTATCAGGCTCTGGTGGTCTTTCTGGGGGTCTCTTGTGCTGAAGGCTCGTAGTCTTCCTCCCAGGCTTTGTCCTTCGGTCATCCTTCAACTCCCCCTTTCTCCTTATTTGGTGATCTCTTTGCCGGATATCAGAGGCTTGGGCAGCATCCCATGCAAAAGTCAGCAGTTTCCTAAAAACTCCCTGGTCCCCTTATCTCCCAGACTAGAGTCTCAATGTTCGTCCTTCAAACCCTCTATTTACACAAATTGCTGGACCCTTCCATACAAGAACTATGTACACTAATCACTCTGTTTTTCTTAACTAGAAGGTTATATTTCATCATGCAGCCCTAGCATTGTTCCATACTGACACGAATCAAATGAACACATTTCACAACAGCATCGTCAACCATTGTCTAAATCAGATAGCCTTGCCTGCAGGAACAGAACAATAGAGGTCAATGTTCATTTTAAAGATTGAAAGCTTGTGGAATATTAAGTTAATTCTTGTTTTGTTTTAGAGAGGATTGAGCGTAGGTCATACTTTTTGACAGGAGCAAGGTGCTAGTTTTTGACTGTTGTGGAAAGGAGCCAGTTTTCACCTGTCAAGACAGAATTTAAAGTTTTCTACTCTTTTCGCATTCTAGTTTTACCATTAGTCTGTAGCAAAATTAGTGTGTTTATAGTAGGTGATTGTTTGCAAATGCAATAGGGAGCAATGTAAGTGCTGTGTTTTGTTTTCAAGGAGGTCATTGGTGGTAACTCTAGAGTAAAAGATGTCTTGTTTTCTCATCTTTTTTTGCAAAGATGAGAATGATAAAATCCCCAGGGAGAACAAAGTTATGTTCTCTGGATGATTCTTTGGACATAGGTTTGTTCTATATATGGCAGCGCTATAGGGGAAGAGGAGGAGAAAAACATGGAAAGAAGCTGGTAGGAAAATGTGTGTTTTTTCTTGATCCTAACACTTCTTGGGTGTGCTGGGAATAGCTTTGTTTGGGATTGTCAGATTCTCCCTTTCCCTGCAAAGGATTTGTCATACTTATGTTTCCATGTTACTAGTATATGATATTCCTTGTACATAAAAGATAAATGCTTCAAGGAGTGTGGCTTTGCTCTTTCTTCTTCTGTTGTTACTACTTCTACTATTTGATATGGTAAGTATCTGCCATAATACATCCAGTAATTATTTACTTGTGGGACCCAGGAAAGAAACGCAATGCCTTAGCCATCAGTCTACCAACACTTGAAAGACAATGTCTGGAATCTCTTAGGCAGTTTTCCTTCCTATCTTTTTTTCTCTTGGTCAGCAAAACAGAGGAGGCCACAGAAAGAATGATGTGGGTTAGGGTTTATAGAAGTGTCCTCCCCTGAAGTTTAGAGGGGTGAGGGGTGTGAACAGATGGTACAGGTTTTGCTATGCAGAATGGCATGGCAAAATTTGCCAGGCTCTGTTTTTTTTTTACCTTTTTTTTTTGCTCATTTGCTGTTGGTTGTATGATTTTTTTTATTTTTTTTTTCCCAGAAAGTTAAAAAAGAAAAAAAAAAGAAACAAACCTTCTCCCTAAACCAGCAACATGGGATGGGATGAGGAGGGGAGGGGGAAAGTAGGGATGGGGTAGGTTCTTTCTTTCCACAATGGACATGTGGAATGTTGACCTTGTCACAAAACTTTGCTTGTAGTAGGGAAGCAGTATCAGCAAGAAAGACGAGGTACTTGTGATGTATTTTAGGGAGGTTTGAATTGGTGTGTAAGGTTCTTGTATTTAAACACTTTTGTGTATGGTTTCTCTGTAATGAGAAATACTTAAATAATGTTTTACTTAATGGAAGCTGTTCCAAATTAGTCCAAGTACCTGCTGATTGCAGCTGCTAAAGGAAGATCATCTGGACTGCCATACTGAATTGGATCTTCTGAGGAATGTTAATTGTTTAATCCCCAAACTCAGAAGCTCAAGACCTGAGCTTGAGAGTTGGTGATTTGGGTTGGGTTTCTACTCTGAGAAAGATGAAGGTGTGATATCCTATCTGATACTTTAATGACACTGCTTGCTTTGTTCTTCTGTGGTGTTTTTTTTGTGCTTTGCTTGTTTCAGCACTTTGTACTCTTTTCTTTTGTTGTCATTATTTTACTTTCCTGCCTTTTCCCCCTTTCAGTTTAGTTGATTTCTTTCGTTCATCCATTTTTTTCATTTTCCTGCTTCTTTCTTTTGCTTTCTCTCCCCACCCCTACCTGATGGCTTAGTAAATGAGTGTTAAAGAAAAGCAAATAAAGATTTACATACACAATATCTTCACTGGGTTTATTTTTTTCTCAGTTAACTTCCTGATCTGTTTTTCTGATGAACATGAGGTGCCAAATACCGGTGCTGGTGACTTCAAAGTTGCTGTGTCTGTTGGCAATGCTGATGCAAGATACTCTTGCCCCTGCAGTAGCCCTTCCAGCATTTATGTGGCTCTGCCCCTGCTCTATCCCTTCCAATGTTTATAAGGATCTTCTGTGAGTTCAATCAGGAATTAATTTGTCTGAAAAGTACAAGAGAAAAGTTGATTTTTTTTAAAGCCAGGTCAATTCCCTGCAGAGATTCATAACATGACACCACAAAGCAATTTTGGGGGTACATTGAGGGATTTTTTTTTGGGGGGGGTACAGCAGACTGTAGGGCAAAAATATGGGATTGCTTAATTCCTGTGTTATCCAAAAATGCACATGAAAGCATGTGGTCAAAGCAGAACTGTGTGCTGGGAGCGTCAAGTCATACTTTGCTGGGCCACTTGTTCTTCCCAACATAATACTGTTTTTTCTTAATACCTAAGTATTAAGAGGGAGTCTTAAGAAGGAGTTAGTGGAACTAATTCTGGTTTGTGTGTTCACAAATGCTTATTGTGAATCAGCCTTCAGTAATCAAAAATGACAAGCTGCAAGTGGATCCCTGCTTGCTGTCCATAACACCCCTGCATGAGTGACTGTAACAGCCAGGGCAAATCTTGGGGATTAGGCCCCAGTGGCTTTACCTGCCCAGCACAGTTTAGGAGTGGTAGAAGATAAATAATATATACCTAAGTGATAGTAGAAGTAGAAGCTACTAGTAGTTTTGTTTAAGGTTGCTTTATGCTTTTCACTGTAAAAAGGTGTATTGTAATCTCCTCTTTTGGAAAAGCTTGAACAACTGTGTAGTGGGTCATGATTACTGAGCAGGTAAAATGCCAGCTGCAAAAAATCTCCTGAGAAATTCTTGTGTCGGTACTTGGTGGTCTAACTTCGCACTCCCACCACTTCATTTTTTTTTCTTCATGTTTCCTTATTTTTTTGCACAGGATGAATTCACGGGCTGAGTTAAGAACGTATGAAACCTCTTAAATCTGCCACTTCCCCTGTTTCAAGTGATTGATTTATAAATCCCAAATGCTTGGATATTGGAAAAAAAAAAAAAAAAAAAAATACCCTCAATATTTCTGGATTTTTTTTTTGTTATTGTTATATGTAAGAGCTGTGAGGTTTAACTTGGAGTCTTTGCTCTCAAGGTAGGCAGACCATTGCATTTGGTTCTTGCACAAGTTGCTAGTGCGAGTTGCTTAGCAGTGTTGTTAGTTAAAATACTTTTATGATGGAAAACTTAAAACAGAGTTAACTAATGCAGAGCTTGCTGAAAATCATGTGCTTAATATTTACTGTTCCACTTTTTTCCTTCCCTGGAATTTTTAATGAGTGGCTGGTTAAAGAATAGTGTGCATGATCCTTTAATGGAAAGACATAAAAATGAGCAACTTTTATGTTGCCTTAATATGGTATGTTTTTTAATTGGTACAATAAATTATATACAGCTTCTTATTCTTTGTCTTTCCTCTGAATAGTCCATTAGTCAGCATTCCCACAGTATGAATTTACTGAATGGGCTGATTCTTCTGTTTTGTATTCAATGGCAAGGAAAAAAGTTTTACTTGAGGAAAAACTGTCAGGAAAGCTGCCCCCCTCCTTTTTTTCTTCCTCTTTCAGAGGGGTGGCTGTCAACTACAGTTTGGGTCTGGTAGATGTCATTGTCTGTCTAGGTGTGTTTATAATTACAGTTTGTATGCAGAGTACTTTGGCTTGCTAAATTGTTCTAAAACAGTAGCCACTGCTGCTTAAAAGCCTCTTACATTGTAATGCATTTAAAATGAAAGCAGATAAAACCATATTCTTCAAAGATAACTGTTGGGAAGCAACTTTCACTGTCTGTTATTAATTTCAGTTTTGCTGAAGTCTGTGGGACTGAGTGTTGGTAAACTTCAAGTCAAGCAACTGAAACAAATTCAACCACTCTAAATTAATGCCACTGATTTTTTTTTTCTCATTCTCTTTTGAAATTAATGTTTTTTTTACATTTTCATGGTTTTTTTACACCTTTACAAAAACTAACCTGCTGATGAACAGATGAACTTCTTGTACTCTAAGTAAATATAAGTACCAACAAAATAGAAAACTTGACATAAGATCAGTTATTAAACAATAGAAGAACAATTTCAGCAGGACAGAATAGAATGTATACTGTCTAAATACTGTTTCAGAATTATGTTTTATTTGGGCAATAATCATTGCCTATACATATGATAACTCATGATTTTTGTTTCATATTTTAAATACACTCTTCTGAAATACAAAAGGGCAATTTTGGCATTTGTTTCTATTCCTCTATGTCCAAGGGTAAGTGCATCAAATCCCCAAATGGCATTTATATGATGATGCAGTTTTGAGGGATTGAACTTCTGTATCAGGAAGAAGTAGTTTAGTGAGCTCTAGTATCAGTATTTGAACTTGCAACTTTAAGCCTAATTTTGCTATCTTCTCTCACCTTCCTAGTATGGAGTCTTCAATACGTTTTAGGTGTGCTGGTTGTCTTGTCCTCTTTCCTACAGAAGGGAGTTGCCCTTGATTACTGCTTGCTTCTATGACTGATCTGTGATACTTAGTGTTATGCAGGTGCTCCCTGTGTTAGATGGGTTTGCGGTGACAGTTTGTATGCAGAATATTCTTATTGCTTGCCATGTTGAGATGCTATAAATCAATAATCACTGCCAACATAAAACCTCTGATAATTTCAGTCATATAATCATTTAGGTTGGAAAAAACCTTCAAGATCTTCAGGTTCAACCATCAACCTCACCTACTGAGTCCCACCACTAAACCAATATCCCTTAATGCCACAAGTGCTTTGATGCCTTTAAAATACAACAAGATAAAATCACTTTCTTTAAAGAGGTCTGTGCTATCAGGAAGCAAATTCCACTGTTTTTAGTTACAGCTTTGCTGAACTCTGGGGATATACCCTCTCTCTATTAAAAAAAAAAAAAAAAAAACTAAAATAATTTTTTGCTGTAATAAAGGACTTTTGAAAATGCCAGCTACCAGATCACAGGAAGAGGCAGAAATTTCTGGGAAGCCTTAACTTTTTTCCCCTAAAGTGTGAGGGAAGCAATCCTGCCCCTTGTACATTCAGGTGGATCTATATTAGCCAGTCAAATATGCCTGGTTAAGTACACTTTTCTTTGAATCTTTAATGTTTTCCACCTGCGGTCCCTTGTTAGACCCCCTGCCCCAGGTGATACCTTTTGCTCATGGCTGGGAAGATTGCAGAGCTGGTAAATGTAACTAGGACACATACTGCATTCTCTAAACCATGTGGTTTAGGCTGGGTAGTGCCCCTTCAAGTGTATGATTATGTGCACAAGCTCACTCACTGCTTGTTGTCACACCATTATTGTTGTGTTAAGCATCTGTGGCCTGATCCTGCTCTGGAGTCTGCTGCCATGTGCACATGAACATCTTGCAGAGTGATGTCTCCTGTGTGGTAGGGCTTTGTGGCTGCAACTGGCGTGCCTGGATTTTTCCCACTAATGCTCTTCACTACCATGAAGCAGAGTAAGAGTTAACTTAGTTTGCATGTTTATTGCAAGAAACTGATGATCTTTTTAAGAGAAGCTCATTGGGAATGTTCTAAGTGTTCTCATAGTCCAGGTGATATTTTATTCTTCCAACCCAAATGAATTTCTTCTATAATTGTGTTCTAGAGAATACTGTGCTTCAGAAGCTTAATTTCAGTTTTGAAAAAGTGTAATTTTATTTTCTCAGTTCTTGGAAGATAAAGTTGCAGAGTAGAAAATGCGTGGCATAGTTTCTTTTCTAAAAGGTCGTTCTCTCCTTGCAGGATCCTTCCACAGTTACTTCATTGTCATTAAGTGTAATGTATTGAAGAAGATCAGTTTAAATGCATTTTAGATGCTTTTGTCCCAAATAGCGAGCTCCACGTAAGTACATGTTTATACACGTGCATTTAGCCACGAGGCAGTCCCTAATCTTTGGGTGAGGGCTTTCAGAGAGAATTGGAACTTTTGTTTGGGATCAGTGCAGTGAACAAGCTTCACTCCCTCACTCCATTAATGCTTGCTCTTGCTGTTATTGCTGAAAAGCAGTTTGAATACTGCCAGTGCTGCTCTGTGGATTAATGAAAGGAGGGATGTTTTAGTGTTAGGTTTCCAGTATTACATTCATTCATTAAGCAAATGTCATCTCTGCAGGGACTATAGAGAAAAGTCAATACCATTGCTGGTTGCAGTGTTTCTTTTGTTCCACCTTATGAATCTTGGCTCTGGCATTTTCTGCTTAAATGTTAATATAACATATCTTCTGTGTTCACAGCACACAAAAAATACCCAGACAGGGGTATTTTCCAGGTCTCTCACTTTTCTTTCCTGACTAAGTTAATGAAAACTGCTTCAAAGCTAGTGCAAAGCTTTGCCCCAGGTACCTGGAAATGGGCTGGTATTTTTTGGTGCCCTTCCCACATCCAGTATACTCTCTCCATGAATCCATCCTTGGAGGCCTAACAATTAGCAATAATATTTGGGTGTAAGGATGTTATTTTGACTCTGTGTGGATATATGTGTTGGGGTGGTATGCTGTAGTTCCCTCTCCCTAGGTGTTTCTAATGCTTGAACTGAAACTTTGCAGATGTTGTTGCCTGGTATTCAGGATGGCAAAATTCAAGTCTGTGTTCTTGTTGTATGAATGAGGGAGAGTGGAGTGATTTATAAGCATTAAACTTCATTTTGGTTTTGTTAGGAAAAAGAATGGCTCAATTGTTTAACTGTGAAGTTCTGAATTTCTTGCTTGGCTTGCCTATGTTCTTTATCCTGGCAGCTGTGTGATTTGTTTGAGGGTTGTGTGTTTTTGAATAACTTGGAGGGGAAAAAAGCAATGCTTGTAAGAATGCTATATTTTAAAACCTAAATACTTAGAAATTAGGGAAAAATGAAATGTAATTAAAAGATGAAGGTCTACATTTACAACTTAAATCCCAAAGCAATTACAATTACCACTCAGTCTGTATTATAGAAGTCCATAGCATCTTTGGAGAATGGGAGTTGGATCAGTTTTTGTTGGATTAAGATTATTCAGGACCTAAGAACTCTGTAGTGGGTTGGTGTCCAGTATAACATTCGCTCGGCTTGTCAGCACTAGGGAAGGAATACATCCTGATGACAAGTAGCCAGCTGGACCAAGTAGAAGTTAAAGAATAAAAATCCTTTTCATCCAGACCTAAAAAACACCATTATCAGAAGTTGTTGATGAGGTGTTCTGGTTTTATACTGTTTTCTTTTGATTACTCTGCATGTTTTATCACTGCAATGTGACCACCTTTGAGACTAACTTTAATGTTGTTAAGATATGTAACCAAGTGCAAACTTGCTCTTTCTGAAACTTATGTTTTGAAACAATTTATAAAGGAGGAATGAATGCTGGTATTTGATATTTAAAAAGTCTATCTGCATAATGTAAAATTGTCTTAAGATCTTCAGCTGTAGGTGAAGAGCTGTCTCATGCTTTCAGCTCCCTATGCAGTAAATTAGTCTGATATACAAGATAATTTGCAGGCATCTAAAAATATAAAAAAATAATTTGCTTCTTTTTTGAAGTATTTCCTATTGAAAAGCTCAAAAATTATTTCAGTTCCTTTTCCTACCCATATCCTTACCTTTTTTAGCCCTCAAATCTGGGCACAGGTTACTCATCAGAAATTAAACCTAATGCTTAGCAACAACTTTGGCAATCTAATTATGGCAGTATTAAGTTTTTGCAATGTTTTTGTGTGAGAAGAGTGCTTGTGTGGAGGCCACACCACTGAATTTCATAAGTTGTAGTTACCATTCATGTTTCATTGGTTTGCTACTTTCCTGTTTATTCTGAAGATGATTATTTTCATACCTTTAATTACAAAATATAGCTACATGAGCTCTGTATTTGTTCAGCCTATGTCACCTAGTTCATCATGTCTTGAAACATTGAATTGTTGGGTTCTTTTGACTTTTTAATTTAGGAATTGGGATTGGGGTTTGGAAGCAGAAAAACAGTTTTTCTTACATGTCTCCTCCCACAAGTGCTATGCCAGCTTAAAACTGATGGTACTGAGAATGGTCTAGGGTGCTGAAGGTTCCCTGTGCAGCTGGGCTGTGGGATTGTCCAGGCTTTTATCAATTTCAGCTGAAAATGAATGAAAATATTAACAGGTAATTGGATAAAAATTTGGATATGGAAGATGTCTGATTTAGGAAGCTGAGTCATGTAGTCATTACTATAATATCTGGGAATGGAAGATGGGAAGGAGAAGAGTTGAAATGGAAGAAGTATTACAGAATTGCTGAGGTTGGAAGGGAGCTCTAGGGCTTCTCTTCCTACATTGCTTAATGCAGGGGCAGCGAGGGCAGGTTGCTCAGGACTGTGTCCAGCTGGGCTTTGAGTATCCACAGGGATGAATACTCCACAAACTCTAAGCAACCTGTTCTGGCTTTTGGTTATCCTCAGAAGTAATACATGTTTTCTTAGGTTTAAATGGGATTGCCAGTATTTCAGTACAGGCATATTTGTATATGTTTTAAATTAGTTTTACTTAAAGCTTTATGATAGTACATAATTTTGAGGATTAAGATGAGTATATTGAGAATCATAGAATCATAGAATATCCTGAGTTGGAAGGGACCCTTAAGGATCATCAAGTCCAACTCTTGACACCGCACAGGTCTACCCAAAAGTTCAGACCATGTGACTAAGTGCACAGTCCAATCTCTTCTTAAATTCAGTCAGGCTCGGTGCAGTGACCACTTCCCTGGGGAGCCTGTTCCAGTGTGCAACCACCCTCTCTGTGAAGAACCCCCTCCTGATGTCAAGCCTAAATTTCCCCTGCCTCAGCTTAACCCCGTTCCCGCAGGTCCTGTCACTGGTGTTAATGGAGAAAAGGTCTCCTGCCTCTCGACACCCCCTTACGAGGAAGTTGTAGACTGTGATGAGGTCTCCTCTCAGCCTCCTCTTCTCCAGGCTGAACAGGCCCAGTGACCTCAGCCGTTCTTCGTACGTCTTCCCCTCCAGGCCTTTCACCATCTTCGTAGCCCTCCTCTGGACACTCTCTAACAGTTTCATGTCCTTTTTATACTGTGGTGCCCAGAACTGCACACAGTACTCGAGGTGAGGCCGCACCAGCGCAGAGTAGAGCCGGACAATCACCTCCCTTGACCTACTAGCGATGCCGTGCTTGATGTACCCCAGGACACGGTTGGCCCTCCTGGCTGCCAGGGCACACTGCTGGCTCATATTCAACTTGCTGTCTACCACGACCCCCAGATCCCTCTCTTCTAGGCTGCTCTCCAGCGTCTCATCGCCCAGTCTGTACGTGCAGCCAGGGTTTCCCCGTCCCAGGTGCAGGACCCGGCACTTGCTCTTATTGAACTTCATGCGGTTGGTGATCACCCAGCTCTCCAACCTATCCAGATCCCTCTGCAAGGCCTTTCCACCCTCATTCGAGTCCACAACTCCTCCAAGTTTGGTGTCATCAGCAAACTTGCTCAAAATACCTTCTATTCCTACATCCCTACATCCAGATCGTTTATAAAAATATTGAAAAGTACCGGCCCTAAAATGGAGCCTTGAGGGACCCCACTGGTGACCGCCCGCCAGCCTGACGCAGCCCCATTTACCATAACCCTTTGGGCCCTGCCCGTTAGCCAATTGCTCACCCATCGGATGATGTTTTTATTTAGCTGTATGGTTTAGAGAAGGTAGTTTCTTATATGCATGGTGTTTGTGCCCTGTGGTAGGATGGAGGAAAACTTTTTTTTTTTTTTCCTCCCAAAGAGGTGTCCTGTTTTGGCAGCTCTTGGAAACTTTGTGTTCACCTAGAGAGGGCACAGATCTAAGCTAGAGATCCTGTGAATCTATTGAAGGCTTCCTGGGAAACAGAGTTGAAGTAAATTTGCTAAAAAATTTAGCAAATCTGCTAAATTTTATCATGGTCTCTTTGAATTGAGGGTGAGTGGGAGAGGAGAGTCAGCCCAAAAACTTCTGGAGAACAAATGTCCACCCCCAACTATTTTTTTTTTTTTTTTTTTAGGGATTTGATTTATTCTTTTTAACATCTTTTTAACACCTTCTTTTACTGAGAACATGTGGAATAATATGTAGTTATTGAACCAAGTGCACAAGCTGAGAACGTACAAAAGCATAGGACAAAATGTCTTGCAAACCAAGAAGCCCCAGGCAGATTCTTCTGTGCCTTTCTGTGGGAACTCTAGCACGTGCTGACTGCCGGGAAGTTTGGGTGGCAGATAAGGGTGAGGAGCTGGGAAGGAGCATTTCCCAAACCCTCTAAATGCTGTTCTGTGGTTTTGTTTTCTTTTTCTTCCCTATACCTCCCTTGCTGCACTGCAGTGAGCTCAAGTGAAATATTAAATGCAACTACTTGACAGTTCTGTAACGCTTCTCTTTGAGGCCTGGAAGTAGTGTATAGAATGAAGAGGAACAGTTTGTAACGCTGCTGAGGGCTGATGTATTTGCATGTGCAGATGTTTGGATCTACTTCTTAATTGCTCACTGCCAACTCTTACAGACTGGTGCTTGTTGGTAGAGTAGACAGTCCACAGCCCCAAGTTGTTTGGGATTTGGGGAAGGAGAATGATGACAATTTGCAAGAGAGAGCTGGGTGGGGAGTGGTGGAAGGGCTGGGAGGTGATGTGGCTGCGCAGTGTGAGTGCTGGGACCTTGTGATTGTGGCCAGCATGAAAAGATGCACCAAGAGGCTTGCAGCAGACAAAGGAGGAAGGCTGTCAGCACCTCTGAACTCGGTGCCTGATTGTTCCCTGTATTATCTTGTAAACTGCTTTCTGCACACCTTAATCCCATGATAACAGCATGATTCTTTCTGGTGTAGGTAAGAAATTGAAATGGTAGGTGTTTGCTTAGGCCAGAGTCATTTTGACCTTGGAAAGCGTACACAGCTTGCTTAGAAGTGCATGAGAATTTTTTTCCCCACTGAAAGATGATTTCATTCTGACGTTTCCCTGTTTACCTACTCAGGTTCAGTTTTTCCCTCTAACCGTATCTTTGACATCCAGAGGACGGACTCTCTGGTAGCTCTTTTCCTTTTATTGAAGCATTGATTGAACAGTTTAAGTTTATTCAACTACTGGGCCTCATGTAATAATTTTCTGATGAAATACATCATTGTATGCATGTTTCATTGTTGCGGAAAAGTGTGTTGGTTTTTTTAGCTGTTTTGAAATGTGAGTTTGGAAACTTAACTGTAGTCAAGTTAACTTCTTAACAAGCAAACTGGCATAGGGGATCCAAAGCAGTGCAGAATTGATCAGCTTTATATTGTATTGCATATCAGTAAATTTTAGTGGCGCTTCTCATTTTGAAAGCACCAAACTTGCAAAGAAGAAACTTGGGTTCTAGCTTTTAATATGCGCTGTTAAGGAAAAATATACTTTTATTCCTGTGTATTCTTTTGTTTCATCTTTCAGGATCAATTACTTTGTACTGGTAGGTTTGTAGAGATAGAAGTATATAAATATCTTTCTACATATTTGACACAACTGGTGTTTAGTTTCAGTGGTTGTTGGCAGGTTTTGTGTTAGTGTTTCATTGCTCTTTTAAGCTGATGTTTTTCACTGAGACATTTCAACAGGCAATTAGTGAAGTTATGAAAAAATTGGTATATCCGATGTGATTCTTGCAGTAATATAATATTAGCTCACAGAAAGTGGTCCTTGGTATGAGGTTGAATGTCAGGGTGAGGAATTTATTCTGAATTTATGCTTTTTAAAAAGATGTCACTTCAAGATGTTTTTTGTTTTAAAAAAAAAAAGCAATTTCTTCTGTAGGCTGCAGTTCTATGCCTGTTTTCAGTAGTGTCCTGGTTTCAGTTAGGAGAGAGTTATTTTTCCTCCTAGTAGCTAGTAGGGCGCTATGTTTTGGATTAGGATGAGAAGAGTGCTGATAACATGCTGATGTTTTAATTGCTGCAGAGCAATGCTTACACTAAGCCAAGGACTTTTCAGCTTCTCGCTCTGTCCTGCCAGCGGGCAGGCTGGGGGTGCAGCAGGAGCTGGGAGGGGACAGACCCAGGACAGCTGACCCAAACTGGCCAAAGGGGTATTCCATACCATCTGACGTCATGCTCAACAATTAATATGGGGGGGGGAGCTAGCCGGGGTGGGGGGCCTGCTGCTCGGGATTGGGCTGGGCATCGGTCAGCGGGTGGTGAGCAATTGCATTGTGCATCACTTGTTTGTACATATTATTATTATTATTATTTTCTATCTTAATAAACTGTCTTTATCTCAACCCACAGGCTTCACTTTCCCATTTCTCTCCCCCATCCCAGAGAGGGCGGGGGGAGGGTGAGCGAACGGCTATGTGGTGTTTAGCTGCCAGCCGGGTTAAACCACAACAGTCATTTTGGCGCCCAGTGTGGGGCGCGAAGGGTTGAGATAATGACAGGTCTGACCAGTGTGTGTTAAACTAAAATTGGTATAAGTATTAGAGTTGCTTAATAGTTGCTATTCAAAATGTTGATTGCTTTAATCTCAAGTCTGCTGTGCCTGTATTCCAAACTGAGTTTTATAGCACGTTACTTTCTGTATGTGATCCCTGTCGTGCTGTTTATCCTTTCTGGGCCCTGGTTTAAGATCGTTATGGTACTGTGCGGTGTAACAATAGCTTATGATAAGATGAAATATCTGGCCATGACTCTAACTTTGTATTTGTACTCAACACTGTCGTCGACTCTGTACTTTGGAAACTATATCTCGGAAACTATTAACAATTACACCTACTGCCTTTTTTCATCAGGGAGCCAGTCTGTGGAGGGGACAGGGGAAGATATTTTTCCCTACTTGTTCACTCTCCCTTTCTCCTTCAGCACCCTCTTATCCACCGAGCTAGTTACAATAGCTCTCCAAGATGTTGAATATCCTTGGGATACTCAGACCAGCATGTTCTTGTTGTTATGTCTCTTGAATGCACTTCAGGTTTTGTTTAAGGTTAAACAACTACTTAGGAATCTCATCCAGAGATTTGTCCTGAGGCGGGATACTTGTGAGTGGCAGGGAGTGTGGGAGGATATGGGCACGTTTCTAGGACAATGGGCACCTCCAGTGTTTTGGAAATTCACCCCTGAACAACTGCAAAATCCTAAAAAACTGGTAGAATGCTTGGAAAAAGAGTGTCATGACTCTGGCAGTTCCAAAGTGACACAACTCACTGTAGCGTGTTGGGGCCTGGCCTATGCCTATCGAGCTGCAATTGATACTACTATCGCCCCAGCTCCAGCTCCTGCAGCCGCCCCAGCTCCAGCTCCTGCAG